>KN488485.1:0-14836 GCA_000787155.1 Scartelaos histophorus | reverse complement strand
GAAGAGAAAAATAATTGTTGTGCTAATTAGGTAACAAAAAAATACAGTACAAGATAAAAAAAAAAATGCTGCCCAAATACGGGCCGTCAGTTTTTAAACTACTCAGAGGTCAATGGAATATCAGAAATGTTTTATAACAGTGTACTTCTCTAGTGCAGCCACATGGAGGCAGACTAAGCTAAAGACACAATTTAAGTGCTTTGGCCATTCTAAAATACATCATAAATAAATGCTCTGAAATCCCTGCCCACAAATTTGAATGTAAATACATATGAAGCAAAGACAAATGGAGCACGTGGTAGCTTTTTGTGCTTTCTGAATTAGCCTTTTTAGTCATAGTCTGTAAGTTATGAAATCATTAGACTTAAGTCCGCTCCATTTTAATGCCAGGGGTCATTCATGGGCATTTTGGGGACTTGAATATTCATCTCCACTGGCCGATCTGGTGGTCTGTCCCTTCTGTAGGTTACTGTTTTCTCATTGGTTGTAGGGATGTATGACAGATCCTGAAAACAAAACATTCTATTACTTTTATATTTATTATAAAATGTATTCAAACATTCTCTCAAAGCACTGAAATTACAACTTTTCCATCAAATATTTTGCAGTGATGGACCAAAATATAATACGATTTTTCTGTTAGCAGGCTACAATCTGGCTGTAGTCTAATATAAGTTCACATATTTTAAATGGAGAGTCAGATGCACTCTGTTGTAACTATAATACATTTGCTGTACACTACTTGGATTAATTTTAAATTGTTTAATAATTTCCATGTATAAATATTTTTTGTGCGCCATCAGTTTATGAGAAAGTTATAAGAAGATCACCTTATCAGTGCAATTGTAGACCCCATCTACAACACTGCCCCCTGGTGGCTGATGCCTTTTCTGGAGCAGCAGCCTGGACACAGCTACCACCACCAGGCCACACAATACAGTCAGAGCACAGACACTCAGGAAGGTTCCAACCCGACCAGTGCTGCGACACTCTGTAAATATCAAAAACAAAAAAATATGCAAGATAAACTCAAAATGAGATTTTGTGGTATATCAGGCGTCCAGAGGGAGAGGGTAAAACCTCATGAGGATGGCAAACCTATACGACTATTAAACTTTACTAAAGTATTTGAGTTTCAATTGACAGCACATTCTGTTGATTGTAGGTGTCTTATTGGGAGGGGTGTAAATAGTGCTGCTATGTCCAGTTATCGGCAATGAGTCTGCCAGGGAGCATGTGTGGATGACAGGCCCATTGCTGAACACAAAGAGCCCAAAGAGAGCTCTGACATTTGGTAACAGTAACCATGGAGACCTGGCTGGCTGCACCCGGGAGGAGTGGGCGTAAGCAGGAGCCTGTCCTGCTGGTGAAGGGGGTATCAAGATCAGGGAGATGGAGGAATGTACAATGAATAGAGCTGTCCCAAAAAACTAAGACACAAACACTTTAATGTGCTCAACCCGGGGCATGGTGTGACTGGAGTTTTGTGCGGCTGCAGTAAAGTGAGCTGGGATCTGAGAGGAAATGTAAAATACAGCTGTAACACTGACAGCAGGCTGCTGAGTCAAAGCCTCCAGGGTGCTGTGGAGACACAGTGGTAGCAGCGGAAGTGACCTGAATGAAGTGCTTGAGTGTGTTTATACCTGCCCTTGTGTTAATGTGGAGCTCAGTTTGTCCAGCCTCTGTCGTTATTTGAAATGGATAGCGACAGTTGTTATTACTGACATAGACGCACTGGACCCACTTATCCCCTACTTGACCTGAAAGGAGAAAGGGAGAAATAGAGCATTGGGAATACAACAGAATACAACAGCCCACTAAAACCAAAAATGCTGAAAACACTTTGTCATTTTTACATTAGTAAAGTGTGCAAAGTGTAATGCCATGAAGCTGGTATGTGCCATAAATTACAATCTATTTCACCTTGTTTTTATTTACACCACTCTTGTGCCACTGATGAATGATATATTTAGCCAATAAGGACAAATAAATGTTTTGATAATTTAAAAAAAACAACAACAACAACATACCATTGTCAGTGTAGTGGACTGAGGTGGTACATGTTTTATTGCAGTGGGCTCTTTCTCTTTTACTAAGACCGTAAGCAGCATGGCAGTCCACACAGTTCCTAGACAGATAGAGAGATCAATTCAGTTTTTAAAGACACTGGACACTGAATGTTAAATGAAAATGAGCACAGACTCACATGTTTGACTGGCAGATGCTTTGACAGACAGGACATCTCTCACAGAAGCTTCCAGAGCGTCTGGAGTCACTGCACACGCACTTGCCACAGACGCACTCACCGTGGCCGCTACACAACAAACCGTCGGCTGATTGGCAACTTGCGGAGGAAGCAGGGCATTCACAGCTATTCCCTGTCCATTCATTTTTGCACACACACTCGCCAAGTACACAGTCGCCATGCCCTACAAAAAATCAAGAAGACAAGACAAGTTTTTTTTTGCGTTCATGGGTAACCAGCTTGCAACCACCTGATTACTACTGCATGAATCGCGGCCCCATTCAAAACAATCATTACAACTATGATTTATTTAATAGTTACGGACCAGTGCAGAACAGATCACACAATCCGGGTGATAGTAGTGTAGGGTTTGGGTTTATCTCGGAAATAAAAGATCAGAGAACCAACCACTCCATTTACATTAATTTGACTTGACTTGTCACGACAGGTAGAGCATCCAGTGTAAAATCTGACAAATCACCATGCCACGGGTTTGCTGTGGCAAGGCTATTGAGGAAAAGGCAGCAACCAAATGTGTCATCTATTCTTTTTACTAACTGTTGCCATGAATTGTTTAGGTGAGTGCTTATAATGTTACGAAGCAAGTGTGAATTCAGCCTGGAAGACCTAATTTCGCTCCCTTCTACCTCACCACTTTGCGTTTGCCTGCTCCTCAGCCTTCACCGCACACCAAATGCTCCTACCCACTGCGCACCCCCTCAGTTTCTCGTCATCCCCTTTACTGTCTTCGGCCTCCCCTCTACCACCTCCAGCGTCCAGGGCCAGGAGGAAATCTCTAAAACATTATCTAATAAGCCACACCCTTCATTGTAATGTTTTCTGTAAACTTATTCAATAAAACTACTAAAACTTTTTCTGTGTGTCTGTTTGAGTCTGTCCAAGTTAACATTACCATGCAACTGAGGAAACGGCAGCCACCAAATGCCTAATCTATCTTACCTGCCAACTGGTATTATGATTATGTTTGGGTGAGTGGTCTTGATGTTATCCTTTCTGAGTGTTTGACTGTTGCTGGATTTCAAATAACATCACTTCATTCTATAGGCCAGTAATATACAATACAGATGGGGAGTGTTAAAAGGAATATAGTTGCTGATTAAGTAATAGAAATACTCAGGATCAACATTTGTGAATTTACTTTTTGGATATTTCATGGCAAGTACAATGTTATTAATAAGTAAATCTAAGTAAATGACATAATCACATCATAGAATTTACAAACCATCACTTACCTCCACAGATCAGCCCTCTGAAGTACGGGCACGAGAAGTCGTCTTTCTCACAGTACTTTCCGTAGATAGTGCCCAGCCTACTCTGGTCACACGCACACCTCCCGCATTCACAAGCTCCTCGCCCACTGCACATCAGGTCTGAGCCAGCAGATTGGCAGCTCAGGTTCAGGCTTGGGTCTCTCTGCTCCTGGCCTGTTTTCTCACAAAACGCCTGAGTGCTGTTAGGGCAGTGTCCAGTTGATTCACAGCGGCAGCGACACTTGGAATGGATCCTAATCACAGTGGACTCATTGTAACCCACAGGGCGAACCGTCAATGATATGTCTTCATCTTCACCATTGTCAGGGCACCTCTGCATTCCAACAGTGATGTTAAAGTAAACCTGCAATGGGAAATAATCAAATCATTAATCATCCAATAAATACATGCACAATGACGGTATTTCATGCAAAATGCAGAATTTTAACTGAACTTCAACCAAGAATCTTAATTTTATTTATTTTTTTCTCATTCATTCAATTGTGTGCTTCTTCATGTTTACTACTGTCATATATACATCGTGAAGACAACAAATAAATTAAACCAGACATATGGAATTATGTAGCAAAGAAAAAAAATGACTCTACTATTATTTTAGATTCAAATTCCTCAAAGTAGCTAACAATCTTATAGCAACACCTCATCACATTACATTATTGTCTTATTTTCAGACACTATACTGTACTATCATTATGTTTCTATCGATATTGATATCATATCATAAGCCATAATCATCTTACAGGTAAGTAAATATACCCTTTGCATTCATTGATTATTAATTCCAGACATTATTTCAGTTTTGTAAAATAGAAACATATTTACCGTCTTTCCTGGCTGCACTCCGGAGCAGCTCTGTTGGTTTGCAGTGGAGCCGTTGGGACAGAGGGGAGACACAGACACCCAGAACCTGCTGGACACTCTGTCGTCCAAGGACACTACCACAGATACCTCTGACAGCAGCTCCTACATGGACACAGGACAGTTCAATAAACCCTTTAGTATTCTTAAAAACTACCAACACATAAGGACATTGAGGTGGTGTGGCACTAACAGATGCCTTTTTAAACTTGCTGGCACGTGTGTAAAGGACGAATTTTAAGGACAGTGTTAATAGTTCTATGTACTACGATTGCCCAGACCCTGACATGTTACAAGCTCTCATATTTAAGAAGGGGTGGTAACATGTGAGCATCTATGCTACAGTCACAAGAAACAAAACATCAAACAATGTGACAATGTGAAAAGGATAATTTATTTGGCAGAGATGAATCAAAAAATCTGTGTGGTTCCTTTTTAGTGGGCCCCAGGAAGGCTCTTTTGTTGCACTCCCTTTCTGTGGTACCAGAGAGGCTGATGGGAAAAAGAAGGTGGGGCCCAAAATAGCATCATTGTATTCATTCATGATTACACATGCAGTTTTCAGCAGGGATCTGAGCCATTATAAAGCCCTGCTCTGTCCAGGACGTCCAGCTTGTGTGTGTGTGTGTGTGTGTGTGTGATGTGTGTGTGTGTGTGTGTGTGTGTGTGTGTGTGTGTGTGTGTGTGTGTGTGGATCTGTGTATTCTGCAGAATCCCTCCAAAAACAAAGCATTACTGTGCCCAAGGGCAGATGATAGCCTGGGCTGCTGCCAAGTGAACAAGCGCATAGTCACACAAACATCTACCCCTTACTCACTTCCAATTTCATTTTATTTTGGTTGAATAGTAACTGTATGACCTTTATTTATTTAGTACATATCCAGGTTTCCTCACATAGGATTAACTGTGCCAGTAAAAGGCTGCTGGCTCAGCAAATCACTACATCTCTAATACTGTGAGAGTGCATTGATTGTGACCTGTCTCTAACCTTTGCTTTTCCTTTCTTCTTTGCCCAGAGTTTAAATAAAACAAGAAATAATCTGAAAACGATTCATTCTCCCAGGGGACAAAGGTGAATGCAGAGTAAGCCTTGTACCTTATATGCACCCACCACCAGTTCTGTGAGATTGGAGGCCTGGAATAGTCCAAGCTTTCCCAGATATGTCCCTGGCAGCCAGCGTACCAATTCCTAAAAAAGAAAAATATTTCCAAGTTAAAGAGAAAAATGCAACACGCAAAATTGTGATAAATAAATGCAAAATGCCTTACCTTGTACCACTGATACTGTTGCTTCTCTATTGCAAATATAGAATAAATATGATTTTCAAGCAGCTTGTCAGACAGCTGACTCAAACTGGGGTGGTCCTACGAGGCAAGTAATTGTTTTATGTGTATAGATTTTTCTATTTTGTGAGCTTTTGCAAATCATTACTTTGCACTCACCATAACTGTACTTGCGGTGTAGATATTGTTCTCCAGGTGACACAGTCCATCATTGGGGGTCACAATCCCGGCCAGTCTGCTATCCAGAGCCAGGTGAGAGGGCTGGTCCGTCATCAACAACAATAGACGCTTTGCTTCAGGGCGCCAACCCAAAGCTTTCTGAAACACAAAGACAAGCACAAATTATTTAACATATTAGTTTTTCATTTCACTAAATACTAATTATATGAATGCCACTTGTAAATAAAACTGGCATTGCTCCCTCTTGGCTACCCTACGTGTCATATGCTGTGAAAACATAAACCACTAAACATTTTCAATCAATTTGTTTGTGCAAGGAATAGTTTAGTTATGTCACCAATAAGCTATGCAACCAGAAGCACTGTTTATGTTTTAATCGGGTACATATGTGGTAAAGAATGTAGCATTCGTCATTCAAATTGAGCTAGTTCCCACACTAATCTGTTTCTGTAGCACCCAATTAGAGAGAAGCAGCAAATTCTTCCAATGACCAAGGCTGTTTTTGTCTGTGACTCGTCAAACAAGGAGAGGAAAATAGTGTCTATAGCAAGGGTGAGTATTTAAGGAAACCTAGCACGCTTTTATTCTCTGCGTGAGATAATGGAAAGGCTATTTTTAGAGTCATGACCACAGCGGTGCTCCCTGCTTGGGCCCTGGATGCTCTGAATCACTAGCCTCCTGCAGTCTAACCTTCTCTGTGTCATGGCTCAGATTCCTGAGAGGCTCTCTAAAGCTGAGTCACCACTTACTATACTATAACAAGCAGGCAGACTTTATCTAAACAATATAAACTTTGAGATGACCCCTAATAAATTGTGATGCTCATGATGCAGCTGTATAGCCTCTTTGTTGTTCTAAAATAAAGGACACAAGAATTTATTAAATTACAGTGACATACAGTATAAAATCCCAAGGGAAGCAAGAACATCTATTAATTTTCTTAAGTAATACAGTTAGTGAGTGTGCATAAAGAAACAATAAATTGTTATATGAACTTTTTATCCTATTGGCCACAGCTACTGATGAACCAGATACACATCTCAAAATATAAGTACCTGACAGATCCAAAATAGAAAATATGAGTCAGATTAAGTCATCTAGAAACTCATTCTCTTTATCAACACAATCAACACAATTACTACAGTTAGATGGAAAAGCTCAATCTCCAGCTGCAAAAACATTGCACGCTTATTCCATTTTAATTTATAACCTTTTACTGCACTCATAGCCAGACCAATTTGTCATATATACTTCCAGACCCTCTTAGAAAGGGAGGTTCACTACAGTTTCCTTGTGTACGGTGATTTACACTTTAACTTTTTTATGTCAGATGCCCTTCCTGACATTACCGGTACTTTTTTATCTGGATAAAATGCAAAATGTGATTATATGGGTCCAAAATATATTCCTGTAGTAGTTCTTGTCTCAGGTCAATAACTCTCAGAGACTTAAAGTGCATTTTGTAATTTTTTTGGCAGGGTCCGTTACTAGCCGCCATAGGGCTAAGTTAAATGTCACATCTGTGGAGAGGCAAGCCCACTCACAGTAAGAATGCAAGTTTTTAAGTCAATAAAACCACATTATTGAGTAATTGCAAGATACATTTAAAGCCATACCAAGACAGTCCAGACAAAGCAACGGCATTTCCCTCGACCAGAAAATTATCCCAGTTTATCTTTAAGTTATTCTAAAGTTAAAACATATTTACCTGGCAGACAGCAGCTTGCAGCATTGCGTCCAGTCCTCCTTCTGGTGTGTCCATGTTCCCAGAGATGCGCTGCCGTTTGATCACACGTGTAAATTCGCTCACATTTCCAGTCATACTTAGAACATGGTGGAAGCCATGGGCAGGACGGCAGCGGATATCATAATCACTGTGTTAAATTTTAGAAAGTTATATTAGGGATGTAGTTGATGATGCAATTCATTTCTACGTCATGAAAATTTTTATTGTAAGATTAAATGGGAAGGTAAACTGTTATCATGTGTTTAAAGTTTAAAGTTGACATTACAGATTTGAAGGGTGCAATTGAGTCTTTTAGTCCTGATGGAGATTTAGTTTGGTTCTGTTCTAGTCCTAGTTTAGCCCTGGTCTAGTCTGGGTTTAGTTCTAGGTGTAGTCCTAGTTTCTTCCTAATTCTCATGTTGTATTTGTGCATCCTAAATGTGTCTACTAAAGTACTATTTAAGCACTAAGCCATGTGACAAATGTCTTGCCACCTCACGCCCATAATTGCTGCCACTTAAATAAAATCAATATTATCTCTTGTTGTCCTTAAGTGCCTCACCTGCAGGGGTTATTTATTTTAGAGGGATGAACGTTGATGTAAGGGGAGACTGGTTTATCCACAAATGAGCCAAAGCCAACCCAGAGGTCTGAAGAGTGCTGCGTCATTCGCAGAGAAAGTGCTACACCAATTGTCTTGAGCTTGAGACAAAAAGAGTACAGCGCATGTTAAGTCTTGTTCACTAAAGATAATTATGTTACTTAATGCTTTCATCTTTAACAAACAACACATACATGATCCAGGTTTTCCTGCATTGATGCTGACACATCCACCAGATAGTAAAGATCCACAGGGTAGAGCTCCAGTTGCTTTACAGCCAAAATAACGTTGGCCTTTGAGCCTAAGAGAAAACATTTTAGTTCAAAATAAAACATTTTACCACCATATATTGTATAAAAATGATGATAAAAGTCATAAACCTGGGCCCAGTTGGATGCTGATGTCTTGAGGTGACACTTGTGTGCTGCTGATGGTGGCGTCCACTTCTACTTTAGTCTCTGACTGCTCCAGAAACTCTGATTCACAGCCTTTCAAAAGGAGGTTTTCAGCCAGATCACAGCGATAGTTGGATGCTGCTCCTTCCAAAAAGTCCTAAATGTTACAGAAAAAAAAAATACTTTTATAATTTTAGACCAAACTCAAAGTTTATTTTAATATCAGTGTCCTACATATCATAATTCTCACCCACTTCTAGGTTCCTTCAGAATACTAGAAGGATAGAGTTTTTAAATATAGACAGAGTTTTAAAATATCCATTTATATTGAACATTGCATTGTTTTGATATTGTCATTTTTTCAGACTTCCTTCTACCCTCTGTAGTCATGCTCGATAAATCTCAACCTGTCAGCTCTGCCCAGTGTCTATCATTAACTCGTCCTGTTACTGAAGAGTGAATACTTGTGTTCCTTTTATAGGGTTTATAAATAGCATAGAGAGTGCAAGATAGTTAGTTATAGGAAACAAACAAATGTTGTTATGAAAGCAAAATCCCTTTTCCTGAAAACAGCTACCACGTCACACCCCACAGATTAAGAGTGGATTAGTGACCTTTGATAAGTCTGGGATATGAGCAAAAATATAACAGCAAGAAAATTCAAATTTCATTGAATTTAAGGAAATAGTAGTTTAAAAAGATTCTATCATTTAAAAATAACAAGTCAGGCTGACGGCATACGCACCTGTAAGAATAAATTATGACTTCCTGGTACTTTCCTTACATAATCTACTGACTTCACGGCACATTAGAAGGAAAAAATGTGCACATGAATATTCACTGTGCTAATTTAATTTTTAAGACAAGCTCAGTCCAGTCAATGGATTGTGACAATACTTAAATTTTTGCTTTGTAATGGCAAATAAGGTAGAGCTCATGATGATGAATCAGCCTGTCTGTTTTAAACCAAAAGTGAATGAACAGATTTCAAGGTTTTTTTGTTGTTTCACAGGAGACAAATCAAGTGAGCAGACTAAACATGTTGGCTCTAAGTACTGAGGCTGTGATTGGCATTCAGCACATGAGAATCGAGAGATAGAGATATTCACACACACACACACACACACACACACACAAACACACACACCCGGCAGAGGCGTTTGAGGTTAAAGGGCACGCCACTGGGATCAGTCACAACCATTACCGTAACGCATCAAGAATATAGTGTGTGTTTTGACAAGAGCTGAAATCTGTCTCCCTTGTAACTGCATATACAACCAGAGACACTTTATACATCCACTGGTGGCTCTCAAACTGTGAAACAAACAGAAGCAGGCATCTTCAGAGTTTAAACATCCTTTGTACACATTGCATTTTTTCCAGGTAATGCCCCAATATACCTCTGCAGGTTAAATCTAGTTCAGTCTTGTGTCTTTTAAAGGAGGTAGCAACACCTTGCTTGTCTCCATGTCTATGTTATTTCATTGACTGTAATGTTCCACACTTAGGCATTAAACTTATGTATCTACATGGAGAAGAGCACACTCTGTTGACACTGGTCCAAAATAAAGGTTAGCTCTGTGGAGAGACTCTAAGAAAGCTTGTTTTGATTGTTGAACAATAAGAACCCTTGAAATGAAATGTATGCAAGATAGAGAAGATTAATTTCATACTGTCGAGCATTCAAGGCAAAGCAATACCATCTCCATAGAAAAAAGTAGTTAGCAGACTCTCCATTAGAAAAGTTACATAGTGGCCCTTTATGCCACTTGAATACTCACAATGGTGAGTCTATACTTTTACTTATCATGGATCACAAGTCTAGAATAAACCCGTCTATCCAAACATATATTTATACCTCCTTGAAGCACCAGGCGCACTGTGGTCCACGTTTGAGGCATTCACTACAAGAAGAGATGCTTGAAATCCTACATGCATTATCACCTGGAAAAAGACAAAATCAGGAAAAACAAATATTCCATTAGCATAAGTAAGACTGTGAGTGTTCCTAATCTATGTAAAGTGCCCATCTCTGTGCCAAGACCTCATACAGATACTTGTAAAGAGGAGAAGCACCTCTTACCTTTTCATTATGGACCATTGAAAACTTTTATCCAAGCAGTTAGTGGGAGGCGTGAGTTTAGTTCTAAAAATATTTGCGCTTCAGACCATTTATCACAATTCATTGTTAATCTACTTTTAAACTATAAACGCTACATTTACAAATAATCCCTTGTAACCAAACCAGCAAATTCAAAAACTATATTCTCATAACTACACGCATAAGATTATATAAATGTACCAGACCATGTAGTGTATATGCTGTTTATCCACTAAAATCCAATTTTCCAGTGAATTTAAGTGAGATGGTTGGAATGTAGGACATGCGGCAGGTCTGAGCATCACTAACAACCCAATAACAAGCTGCAGTGACCCAATTAGAGCTCAGTGGCCTCTGGCAGCAGCACACTGAATAGATGAAGCCTTTAACTCCCAATTACAACTCATCAATACAACTGCAAGAATGGTTCGGTAAGGACTGTTAATGGATGTAAAAATCTGGATACAGTGCCAGAATTCAGACTCAATTTTATGAGTAACCTTTGAGAGTTGTGAAAAATTACAACCAGTACAATGTTAAAATAAAGGCACTTGCAAAAAAATGGATGAGCGCAAACTCCATCCAACACACACAGTCACACAGAAAAATTATATGTATTTTTTAGATTTTTCCATTTATTTTTGTTATTTAAATACAAATAAATGACAGCCACCAGGGTTCATAATCCAGAAAAATAGAGGTAGAGACCTATGCCAAATAATATGCTAATTACTGCATACTGTGGAGGCAGATTAATTTCTGTGGTAACCACAGACTGGAAAAGCCAAAAGGAAGGATTTCCTCATTTAAGTTAACTTTTAATTAGTTATTCACTTTTAGATTGTTTCACATCCACAAATGACAGTAGTCTATTCTTTATGTAAATCTGGGTAAATGAGCGGGGATTTCTAAACACCATCATCGTGTCAGATTTGTATCTTTTGTAAATCAGTGCTCACTAGAAAAAAAATAAATAAAAATAAAAAAGAAAATCCCTGGATTATACCCCATTTGAGCCCACCTCATTTAATGGTCAGCTTCTAAAACTTTCTCGAGGTGGTGAAGACCCCCTCAGCGGGGAATAGGAGATGAGAGATGCAGTGCAGTGATGGTCTGACACCAAACAGTCTCAGGAAAAGGTCATTGTCCGCGGATATGATGTCATTAGTCCAAATGAGTCCACTTACCGGGTCTGGGGACTCGAGTGCACAAAGCGACCACCGTCAAGAAACACAAGAGGAGAGGATGGAAGCTGCGCAGCCAAGAATTCATCTTATCCTTTCCACATCGGGTAGAATGAGGCAGGAGACCGGAGAGCGGGATACGGCTACTGCTGCTGGGGGTGCGGTGGAGCACCGGTCTTGAACAAAAGCCACGAGTGAAGGCGCATGGTCCAGTAACCTCGTCTAATCCCACAGAGGCATTCACATCCCCGGTGAAATCAGCTTAAACCACGACAAGACGTGAAATAATCGGCTGAGAGAGGCGGCAGAGGCGCTGGTCCCTCCGTGGATTTCCATTCAGCCGCAGGTGCGCGTCCCCAGTGTACGGACTCGAGTCAGAGCGGAGTTTGGGCCACACGGGAACGCACGCCGTCCCGAGGTAAAGCCGGGTCTGCGCCAACACGCGGACTATACATGTCTCAGAGAAAACTGTGGAGCGACCGAGTGCCATGGAAACGATGCGCGAGTTATCACGGGAAGAGGGAGGGCGCGGGGGAGGGACGAAGCAAGAAGACAACCGGTGAGAGAGAGAGGAGCACAAGTTTGGAAAGTTAGAGCCGCTGGAGGCTGTAGGAGCATTCCGAGCAAACCGTGACCTTGAATTCAATTCACTTGTTTATGTTGCTACTTCAGGGAGCCATTCGGGGAAATGAGAAGTGAAGCGAGAGCAGCATATGCCCTCACTGTCAGGACTTTATCCAAACTGAATGTGATTTATAACATAGGTCCTACAGTAGCCCTACACTGCAGTAGCACTACACTTGTTATAAGCATAAGCAAACACTGTATAAAGATAAGATATGCCTATATACACTCTAAACTGTTTATCTAAGACATTGTGATGAAATAAGGGTTAGGGTTAGGATATGATTATTAATCTTAATGCAAATAATCACCTTGCTGGTAGACTGTTCTCTGTTGTTTTTCAGGCCTACAAATCAGGCCGACAAATTTGCAATAAAAACAACTAAACTGTGTCACTAGCCTGCAGCTGCAGTTTGCTTAGACCATCTGTTCCATTATAAGCTCAAGTAGGTAGACAAAAGCCCCTATGCATAGTGGCAATTAACAGTTTTTTATCCAGATGTTGTTCTCATTACAGAATGATGCAAAAGCAGCTTGAGACCGAAGCCACTATAGGCCTGTATGTTTGCACCAGTGTTATGGATTATGGTCAGTTGATGATGTGAGTGGACAAAGGTCACAAAAGTCTGCCTCTCTCAGAAGGGGCTCTCACACTGGTGCTCTGGAGACGAAGGAGGAGGTAGCGGTCCCGAGATCTATTGTGCAGATTCCATTGACACAGAGTAACCTCGCCCTGCCTGCTGCTCCACTGAAAATGAGTCCAGAAGTTTTGCCAAACAACCTAAGAAATTTGAGCCGGGTATAAAAGTCTACATTTTGGTGTGTCTGGATTTTTGGCAGGACCACAGAAAAAAAGATGTTTCACTTGGCAGAAAGCCCAACTGTGAGCACGACAATAATGCATACATTTGGTCCCCTATCTGCTCTGTTTGACCTCACTGTGGCGCTTGGACTGTGGCCAGCCAAGCCTCTTATTCATTCTGATGATTTGGGAATTTCGCAGGGGGAGTGCCAATCCCTCCCCAAACATTCACCGCATGCCCTCCACTCACAATTATGGTAATGATGCAAACACATGCGGCTCCCTTTTATGAAGTGTGTGGAAAATCAGCATTAGAGGAAAATTACTTGCATAAAAGAAGTTACGGCAAAAACACGTATTCACATAGAAGATAAAAGAGAGAATTATGTTTTCTACTCACTTTTACTGATGAAATTTTAAGCCCTGCCATGTAACTTTCAAGTGGAGGTTCTGCCACCTGCTTGCCTTCATAGAAAAGGTATAGTTTTGCTTTGGAATGTTCCACAGTATGGCATTTAACTTATCCATCATGCATTTATTCAATTACAGGCGATATTATTTCTCAAAAAAACTTTGAAAACTTGAAAAACCGCCTCAGATTTGACCAGTAACTTGGCTTACTGGCATCACATATTTGTCTCCATGAAGATAAATGAGCTTAATGCCATACTGTGGAACATTCTAGCCAAATAATGTAATTCCATGGAGGCACGCAAGTGGCAGGCCCTCCACCAGCAAAGTTACACAATGCACCTTTAAGCTCTAAAAGGAAGACGATGAAAATGCACTGGTTAACTACAGTTCCCGACAAAAGTCTTGTCGCTTATCCATTTTGTAGAAACAAAAGGTTATAATCTGACTTTAAAGTAATCGATTGGTTTTAGAAATGTCTCACATAAAAGCTAAAACCCTCCCAATTTATGCTCAATATACTAAAATAAATTTGCTTCACTGAAGAAACATTGATCATTTAATGAACAAAGAAAGGTCAGATTTTGGCAAGACAAAAGTCTTGTGGCCTTGTCACATGATGCACCCAATCCTAGATTACAGCCTCACCCGTGATCAGTTACTGATCAATCAATTAGTGGGTGTGTATAAAAAGAACCGCAGCACACCAGACCTTCACATCAACTGCAACTTGACCTCTGACAACATGCCTAAGATCCACCCTGGGACCAAAGCATTAAGTATCAAGAGGCTGAAGGCCAGATCCACTGCTGAGGTGGTGACACCTTCAATGTGTCTCAGCGTCAAGTACAAAGAATAAGAAAAAGATCTGAACAGACTGGAGATGTTTTTGACAAGCCCAGGTCGGGCAGACCCCACAAGACAACTGCTCAGGAGGACCGTTTGTTGATTCGAAAATCCAAGGCCGGCCCCTTTTCCACTGCAGCAGAGCTCCACCAGGCCTGGTCACCTCAAGTCCCTGTGTCAACCAGAACAGTTTGTAGAATTCTGTCTCGAAAAGGCCTCCATGGTCGAATCAGGCACAGAACCCAGCACTAAAAAAGGCAATTTAAAAACTGTGTGGCATTTGCCAA
>JACN01069630.1:0-16676 GCA_000787155.1 Scartelaos histophorus | reverse complement strand
TTATTATTATTATTATTATTAGTTTTGAACAATACATTTTGGATGAATTTGATATACAATTGTGATATTTTATGAAATTTCAATTTTTATTAGTTTTGAACTTCCCATATCATTAATATGTTTTTGCAGGAGATGAAGGCACACAAATCTCATATATTGTAAACACGCTGAAATCCAATTTTAACCATCGTTCTAAAATAACATTGTACCACAGTTGGCCAATGGGACAGCCTGTTGGGGCGGGACTTGGGATGTGATCTGTTTTCTTTCCATCTTCAACTCAACACCCTGCCGCAATAATATCACAGCATTCCTCCCAATACACACCCGTTACTTTCATAGACCGCCATACCATACTTGTGTCCATATCAGACATGTATTCAAACAGACAAGCACATGGTGGGCATCAAGACTATCTCCACCGAGCTACGGGTCAGTTGCTTTTATCTTTAGTCTGACCTCATTGTAATTCTTATTTATCAAAAGTACATATGAGAGATGAGAGGTGGTGGTAAATGTTGAATCATGTCTGCCATGTCTATTTCTAACTGAGTAACGATGAGAACAGGAAGGTCAGATGAGATGAGAAAGGTTAGCTTATAACTTTAAAATAGACCTGGTGCTTCCATCCCTATGTCAGAGTAACTATTGAAACCAAAGTTTTAAAATGTGAACTATGCTGTAACAATTCACCAAGTGTGTTTGTGATTTATTGATTAGTTAGTAACAAAATGGTGAACACGTGAAAACTGGAATCATCTCAGGTTATGGATTCAGTGACTTCTTCTACCTTGTAATAAGATATATATACTAAGATAAGATAAGATAAGATTTGCCTTTATTAGTCCCACATTAGGGAGATTCTAGTGTTGCAACGCACAGTTCAATAACAGCAGGAACATTGTAACATGCAATAATACAAGATAATAGATAATAGCTTAAAAATATATATATTGAAATAATTTTAAAATAGACTTAAAAATAGACTCTAATATAACACACTCTTCTGGTGGGGCAAAAATATAATGATGTATAAAATGACATTCATATATCTAATGATCAGTGAGATGCACAGCACCCCTCCCTGGTCTATAAAGTCTATTACAGATCACACAGATCTGTTCACATCTGCAAGGCCTAAGTGACAGAAAACAGCTCACCAGCCCAGTGGTAGTGTGCAAATGGGACTGTATATCAGTATTTAAGAGCAAATCATACTACAAGGTCTATCACAGACTGGATCTTTACTGTTTGGCTGGTAAGGATTGTCTATCACCCTGGCACATTTAAACAGTAATCCTACCTCCAGTAGTTAAAAATCACAGTGAATGCCTGCCTTACACCAGCTTACTCTAATCGTCACACCTTCTCGCTCAGGTGAGAGTTTGTGTGGAGGAGGTGGTGTCATCTCCTTTCTGAGCCGTCAGTTCAGATTTGCCTCTGCGCACAGCCGAGACTTCCTGATTTGTGTGACAAACACAAATGCCTTGAAATTCCCAGAGCCCCGGCTCCTTACCAGCCTCATACCTCGTAATGCATTATTCACATCCATACACACACATCCCATCACCACAACCTTCTCACATCAGCAGAGGGACAGCCACCACTACTATGGCAGAAAATCCATATGTCCCTGACATCTTTGCCTAAAGTGGGCAATTACTATAACCACAAGCTGGTATACTTTTCACTCAATATTATGGCCAAGTGTTAACAATTTTATAAACCCTGATTTTTATCTCGCTTGTACTATAATGTGTACCAATGTGACCTTATTCTAAATGGTTACCTTAATTTGCCCTCATAGAAGAGGCCATATCATAAAACTTTTATGTCTAGTATACTTTTTATAGCCAAACCCTGCCACAATGTTCACTGGTTAACTGGTGTGTGTTACATGTCATACTAGGGCCTAAGCTAGCTAAGCCCTGGCTCCAAAGTATGGCCTTGGTCCCAGTGCCGGCTCTGTCCCAGCCCGACACCCTGCTGCAGTTGAGCACCGTGAGGGCTGTGCTGGCCAAGGAAAGGTGAAAAACGAGAGCTGTCATATCGTAATCGTGTAATAACTGTGCAGGGTGTCACTTTCAGCAATTAATGGAGACGCTGTGACTGGGCTGCGTAAATCCTGCCTAAGTCGGCAGTGTGCGGGAGCTGCTTGAAATGGGCTTGCAAGCTCATCTCGTACCTCTACAACAGCCCTATCAGTTTCAGTAGTTTGCTTTTGGAAATAAACTAGTACATAAGTGCCAATTGCTTTGCTTGACTAATTGTAGCAGAAGTCTTTTTAATTTGGCGTAGTTTCTCCAGGCTATTATTTCCATCTTTCCATGTGTCTCCCTTTTATGTTGCTACATAATTTATTTCTCAATGTAAACCTAATATGACTTAAACATTCAGTCAGGGAACAAGTTTCTACTTTTCTAAAAGGGTAAAGCATCAGTTTGTCTATCATTATGGCTTTGGTGGACACTTTCATTTTGTTTTAAGTCCTTAAAGTCCTTGGGGAACAAGTTGGGAACCCTGTCCAGACTATTCAGAAATGTATCAGCACCATCAAACTACCAACTTTAAATGATGCGTGTTTACTTTTGGTTTGTAGACAGTTTGCACTATTTCTATCGTGCTACTGCCCTTGCCTTGTTCATTTATTTCTATGAAAAAGTCATGCAATCCAAGGAGCAGACAAGCCATATGCTAAACCTTTCTGCGCCCGTCTTACCCAGTCGCCTATGTTCCCTTTGTTCTTGCGGCACATCAGTTTACTTACAAAATAGTTATTGACACCACTTTTGATCTATAATGCATTCACATTTTCATATTAATAACACTGATTTTTTACTATCAAGTGAACGCGGGCAGATCTTAGTGACAGAATGAAAGCGGAACAGCGATGATCAAACGTCACATTGTTCCAGGTCATGTCTCCTCCGTCTGTCTGTCAAAGTCGCTCCGGAGACATTTAGGAAAGCGTTCCGACTAAAGGGAATTTCTCCACAACCCAATCGCTCAGTTTTTCTTCAAGTCCCTGTTTGCCTCACGTCAAAATCCCGCTTCTATCACGGCATTCCGGTGTGGCCTACAGACCCAACCGTGAACATCTTGTAACCTGTTATCTCCACCTCGCCTTGAATCACATCGCCTTAAGCTCACTTTAAAATGCAACACGGGTCTTTTAAAACACAACACGTGCCATGGCAGGTATTCAAAACAATTAAAGCAAATGACCTATAATGACTGTAACAGACTTAAATAGGAATAATCCACTCAGGAATCATCTTGCCTTGTGATCAAGCCAAGTAATGGTTTAGAGAGAGCACTCCTAACAACTCCCTCCGACTTATAAGGGATGACAGATGACAAGAATGGAAACCACCCATGTCTCCTACAAATTATCATCGCACCCTGCCAATTCTGCAGAGCAAATTATGTTTATTTGTTCTGAATGCGTGAAGTAGAATGACATTTTTGGGACTCGTAATAATGGGAGGATTAGAGAATATTGACGAATTTATAAAGAGACTAGACCGAAAACTCGCAAAAGTGCAATAAGATTCACCAAAACTTCTGTAAGCCTTTATGCTCACTTTGCTCTATGACTTGTGACTTGTTTCCACTTGAAGTACAGCGCGCTTCAAGTCAGATCGAGGGTGTAAACTGGAAGAAAGTTGCCACGTTGTCCTACAATAAGCAAAAAAACGTAAAATGCAGTGTGTATGATCAAGTATTAATGGTTTGTGTATTTTTATTTATGGTTACTGCATAGAAAGTCCATTGAGTATTATTATTATTGAGTTTTACACATATTATTAACAAGAAAACACAACTACAATGGACTTTACTTTATTGGTAAGAGACGACATGACCTTGACATTGATGTTTCGACGTGAACTAAATATTTTTCTTAAGTATACAAAGTGCTACTATTACTATACTACACTACTATTCTGCGATTCTGTGTTTTAATGACTTGGATTTCCACATTTCAGACTCCGATGAATGACTGAAGATGAGTCGAACTGTATCTTTGTAACTTGAACTTGAATAATGGGGCTAAACGGACTTAACCTGAAGAATTCTTTACTCAACTATAATACCATACGCAATATCCAACTCTATAACTTTCAATAACAGTTTAAACTAGGCAGACGCTTTACTTGCACGCTCAAGTTCCTTAAATACAAGCGTGTTTTGCTGTCAGTGTTTCCCACAGTGAAGGCACCATCTTTGTCCAAGCCTGCCCCAGGTGGTGCCTCTGTGGTATCCCCTCTGACAGTCAGATTACACTCGCTGTACTGCATCTCTGTAGGTACAAGTGTGCAGTATGTACTTTGGATTAATAGTCAGTGATATGTGTGTAAAGAGTAGTGTACTTCATAAACCCTGGGAAGTCCTGCGGTGACTAAATAGTACTGAAGGTGAGGATTAGCAGTGAGCGAGCAACCGTAGAACATCTCCTACAGGTGTTTTGGAGCTTACTAGTGTCACTGCAGGGAAGTATCTGACACGTAGATGTTATAAATAACCCTAAATGCTAATAATAATGACA
Source organism: Scartelaos histophorus (assembly GCA_000787155.1). Taxonomy (NCBI): domain Eukaryota; kingdom Metazoa; phylum Chordata; class Actinopteri; order Gobiiformes; family Gobiidae; genus Scartelaos; species Scartelaos histophorus. Next base: position 12,130 of record JACN01069630.1, on the reverse strand, counting down.
ACATTAGTCAGTTAGCCAACGTTAAGTGCTGGAAGTGTAATTTAAATTAAGTGTGTCCTTGTTACGCTGTCAGCTTTTTCTCTTTTTATACATTTTCTAATTCCAGAGTTTGTCCACTGCCTTCCAATCGGCACCACAAATATCCTCTGCATGGAACATAGGCAAAAAATGAACATGTAACCTGTCCTTTTGGAGATTTTTTTTTTTATTTTAGTCTCATTTGTGTTTATCTTTCTTTTGCAAACTTCCTCTGCACAGGTCTTTTGTTCGCCTTTTGATACTAAGGCCAAACTTGAAAGGAAATCTTAAGGACAAGAGCTTATACACTGTGCCAGTTTGTGTTAAATAATGACAAGATGTTGGTGCCAATTCATCTGTAATTGTCCCTTCTGGCATAGTCTGCTGAAAGTCCTGGGGAAGCCTAAGCTCAAGATCACTGCAAGTGTTAATCTTCTTATACTTAAGGTATCGGATTCTCTTTTGATGTCGCTAAACATGTTGACTCCTATCTCAGCGAAGAAGGCAATCCAGACATAGCTATGAGCCAGATGGGGGTTTGTCTGGATTTCTCCTCAGAGAATCTCACGTTTTTCAATATTTTTTCTTCGTCTCACCTCATGTTAAAATAATTCATGGCAAAAGTAGAATGCCAATGGAAACAGAATGAAATAGACTGATACAGCAGTAATTGTCCTTTTACTCTGCACAATTTACCTGCTCTTGCAATTGCCTGATTTATATTTAATGAGGCAAAAGCCTATCTCACATTACTGAGTGTTACACCTCAAGGTTGTTTCCTGGCTTTATTAGGAGGCTCTTTGGAACATCAACACATAAGACACTTGTATCCAGTGATAAATTATTCAACGCCTAATTAAATTTCCTGACCTAAGGGTTTACTGTGTATGTTTTAGTCATCTTTGGTGATGACCACACAGGCACAGGATAGGGAATCTGCCCCAGGGAGTCAGGTGGACTACCCCAGAATGGTGCACTTTCTTGGGGCTTGAGTCCTTGGCATGCTGGGCTCCCTCGGGTGCTCAGGTGAGTGTAAGTGATCAATCACGGGTGTTCTTTTGTCAGGCGTGATTCTCCCATCAGTCAGTGGTTGAGAGGGCCTCGGGTGCTAGGTGCAGAGGCTGAGCACAGGGCAGGCTCCCGCATGTTGAGTGCTGATCCCACACACAGGTGGAGATTTGTCATGCACGGCTAGGAGCTCATCTGTGATTGAATGTGCCGTTTGAAAGTGACATGTGTGCACACACTCACATGTGCATGTGAATGTACCTGCAAACATGTTACTGTGAAGCAGCTCTTCAGCTCTAAGCATTAACATACCATGAAAATGCTGTTTGAAATACAGAGGAATCCTGTATTTAATGTCCTTGATCCATACACAGGTCAGGGCTTACCAGTCTTGTTGTCTGGCCTTAAGCCATATTGTTGCCATATTCTGGGACTTTAGATCACATTTCCCTTTGTATGTTTTACTAACTTTTGATGTGAATACACAAAGAATGACTTTTCTATTTGTTTTAAGTTTAAGAAACAAGCATGTTTTAATGTTGAGTCAACATTCACAGACATTTATACACAAAAAGATCTCCAAACATTGACTCCATTCCTTTCAGGCTGTGTAATCTTTATAAATGTGAGGATACCTGAATGTACTTTTTAGCTGTGTCTTCTTTACAATTTATGCTTTTAGTTTAGTTAGTGTTGTACTTAATTATGATAGTTATAGAAACAGACTGATTGAGCTAAGACATATTGTATCAGTCTGTTTCAAACTTAAATGTCTATACAGATATAAAACCACAGGTTTAGTGTGATGGAGCTGTGATTTAGAGGTGTCTGCCTCTGGCGCTCAGAGCAGACAGCTGTGCAGATGAACTTTGGGTGTTTGGGAGTTTCTTCATCCTATATTTTGGGTTTGAGTCTGAGACAACACTAACACAAATGTTCCCCATAGCTTTGAGACATCTAAAAAACAAACTTGTATCATTTTTGTTTATTTGGGTGTTTGTGCATGTTTAAAAATATGTTTGTGAATGTGTAAGTTCCCATTCTTGGAGATGATCCCAGCTTAGCTGAGCTGGACAAAAGCTGTTAGAAGTCTCTGATGACGTTTGCTGGTTAGACTGGCATCAGTCAAAGCCACAGGCTGCCCCCGGGTCACACCAAAGCTGGCATTTAGAGTAGCACACACATGATCCTACTAATGAGGGAATAACAGCTCTTATTCACCATGTAGCTACATGTTGGAAAGGTAAGAGAATATCATTTAGGGAAAAAGCACTTTCCCAGGACAAGCAGCTGTCACCGAGTGAAAGTGAATGAAAGGCAGACACAGAGAGAAAAGAAGAGGTGGGAGGATATAAACAGCCGCGAATAGAGGTTTAGATGATTGTAATTATGGCTCTGTATAAAAGACTTGATACTGTTATTATCATTGAGTCATGCAGGAGAAGGGGATGTTTAAAAAGATGTGTCACACTGTCTGAGGTCCAAATGGTTTACTTTGAAAATACACAGAAGATTCACCTTCTGTCCTTCAAATCACATTTAGTCAATAAACAGGTCACAAGACTGGTGCCAGTGTCTCTGGACACCACATTCCCACTTTAGATTTGTACTTGAGGATATGGTTTAAGTTACTCTTTAGTAATGTATATCATTGTTCTAAAAGTGTCTTAGTTCTAATACAAACAGGCTGTGAGTGTGAGCCTGGTCACTATAGCCATCCATGTTGTGGTGATGTTGTATAAATGTTGTGGCTTCTCTGTTTTCTTACTTGGGTTACACAGCAAATGTCAGAGAAGTTCATATTTTCAATGGCAGCCGAGAAGTAGCCATAAATTCACAGGGTCCTGTATTTTTATCCCTACATCATATAATGAATGTTCCAGAGGACAAAACAGCCCTGGGGAGGGTGGGGTGGTAAGAAGGCGATGTGAGGGCCGTATTGGGCGGGGGTTGATTGTGGTTTTTGGAAACTTGAGAAAAGGGTGCAACTGTAGTGGACATGTGGCCATTTGGGAAAAGGCGACTCTGAGCAATACTCTAAAAACAAACCTTTATGCAAGTTAGAGGTGTCGTTTTTTTGGAGTGAAATCTAACCAATTTGGGTCTGAATATTCTCAAACAAAATGACTCCCAGTTCAAATGCACATTACAAGCCACATGACAGTTTCCATTGTGCAATAGTCAGTCTAACAAGGCTACACTAAATCGGCCAGGCACCCTTGTTCACACTGGAGTCAGTGTGCCGAGACAGGAGGGAAGGGCCCGCGACAAGAGGCCCTCTTAACTGCTCTATTATGGTAACACATACCTGTAGAGACGCAGACACCTGACACTCAGCACTGAGAGCCTAAAGACTGCTTCTTCCTTGGTTGCGCCCTTTTGTACTTAAATGTTGTCAAACTGTTATGGTTCTAATTCTTTTGTGTTGATTGTGTGTTTGCATGACTCATGGGGAGATTATCTAGTGGCCCCAGTGCCTAGAGCTTAATTCTTGTAATGAATACAAAAAGCCTTTCTGTGTAATCTCTACTTAGAAGACAAAATTGTACGTTTCTGTACTCAGACAATGCAATACTTGCCCTAATAACATATCTTTTCATTTTTACTGACACTAAACAAATCTTTCTGACTGCTCTTATAAGCTTACCCAGGGTGCTTAAGGATAGGAAAAGTTGTTGTATTCTGGGATGGACCCTGTTAAAACAAATGCCCTCTCCCAACCACCATGACTGATTTGGCCCCATCCTCTGGAAAACCATCCTATTTCCTGTTTAAGTTTGAGGCTTACAGTTCAGTGCGTGTACGTTTTGTTGTATTGTGTATTGGACCTGGAGAGGGCTTCTGTTGTGTTAAGTTAATATGCAGATGATTATGGCTTTTAGCGATATTTGCAAGGTGGAAGAGATAAATGTCTGAAATGGTACTTGCCAAAAGAAAAGATGGATGGTTGTGTCATAGTCATTTAGCTGTACTTGTGAAAACAATAATAAATTCATCCAATCACAGTTATGGTGTCAACACTCTGCAAAAAGAAAAGTAAAACGCTGGCTTTCATTGTGAAATTAAGAAAAAAAAAAACACTTACTCACCATCTGACCTAACATTTGTGTCTGTTTTCAGACTATACAGAAGCTCCGCCAATTCAAGAGCGCTCCTCAAGCTAACATTATTGCATGTGGTAATTTCCTGTGTACTGTCTGCATGGCATTGCGGTCGGAGCTGTGATTATACAGTGCCAATAGAAATGCTAATGTATGTGTTCACAAGAGACATAACATCGAGGCACAATTAAAAGCACAAACAAAGTGTCAGCCAGTGTTTGCGCTAATAACGGGTTTGAGCGGAGAGAGACGGAGCCAACAAGGGAAAGTGCGGTCACGAGCACGTGTTGCCTCCACTCCAAAAGGAAAAGAATGGCACCACTTATTGTGAATGGAAACAGATAGGGGAGGGAGGGGGCGCGCTGCTGGGTTCAATATCGACTCGTGAACGCACACACCGCCCCGCCCCCAACTCAAGTGGTCTCACCCCCACCTCAGAATTCCAGTTTACCATTGTGGAGTCGCAGCAAAGTTCACAGGAGTAACTTCAACCGTATCGCTCACATCTAATAGCGCCGTGTGTACTCTGGCTACTCATGCTTCTAGCACTTGAGCATTGTTCACTTCGGTGCCATTCACCCATATGGGAAGCGGACAGGGAATTCGCTAAAGCCCACCGGTCAGCCCCGAAACTTGAGATCCCTGGACACGCTGATGCAAGAATAGTACAACTTTAATTCAGCGGCACGATTGAAATGATACGGCCACTTTGTGATCATAAAACGGTGGGGTAGTTTATCCTATTTAAATGGCTTGACGGGACTTATGAAATCGTGTGCGCTTTTGGGAGTCATTCTTAAATACCCCGGTTGCATCTGAGAACCGGAACAATCAGATCCCACTTCTGCTGATTTATAGTGAGATTCTCCACTGTCTGACATTAGCGTAGTGGAAAAACGTGTCCTTAGATTCTAGGCTAAATGTTACGAGATTCTTCTTCGTTGGCCACACAGCCTGTTTATTGTCCTATAATTATAAGCGCTAAAATGACTCGTTCTCATTTGTTCTCATATCCATTACCGACTGACTTGAGGGATTATCTTATTCGAGGTGACAGCATCTCAGAATTGAACCTTCTAATTGCACGGCATGAGCGTGGACTACCTCATCACCATTTGAACCGACCGGCGGCGCTGAAATTATGACCACGTGACGATGGTAAATGAGGACACCCGGAAATATTTGTTTCTGTTTACGTAGCAACAGTCTGTCTTCGAATGCGCTGATGAAAGCGATATATGTATTGAGTAAAAAGTTTATTGTTTGTGGTAAAAAGAAAGGATTGCAGAAATAGTACTTGAAAAACAACTTTGTACCTATTTACTTGGAGATTTGGACACATTTTTAACCACATTCGACTAGCCAAAATCTCGTCTGTGAGCCCGTGCTAATACTAATAAGGCCGTCCTGCAGTTTCCCAATCGATCACTGACAAGTACAAACTAATTGGCTTGTCCCCTTCAGACAGATGACTGATCAGTATTTAGACATATCGCAAATTCATGACGTGTTTTGGACGGATCAGAGGAATACATGACCTGAGAAATACTTTAAACTCATGTAGTGTTTTAGGTGTTTGCTTTCCCATACTGTATTACCTTTCAAAAACATCAAAGTTGGTAAAAGAATATATAATGCTCCGGTATAAACATGACACAACTGGAATAAAAGACACTTCCTGCGTTTTATACAATATCGCCTATTCATTCACAGGACTAGATCACATATCATGTACGTTTGTTGCCAAAACAGTGAGTATTCTCAAAATATTCCAAGATTATAGCCCCAGATAGCATTGCTTACCTGTCTGTCATCGTATGGAGTTACACTTGACTGTTTTACGCGCTTCAGTTTAAGCCTCGGGGCTGACAGCGAAGTGCACTCGTACGATTTCCAAGCATCGCAAATGACGTCATTTACTCCGAGAATATCGATAAATGTGATCCATTAATATTGAATAGTTTATGTCCTCTTAAGATGACCTTTCTCCATCGCGAGACCAAGGAAAGACCTCGCTTTCTCAAGGTCAAGTGCGCCAACGGCCGTGATATCAGTAGCGGGCAACGTACAAATCATAAGTATTGATCAAAGCCGTACGGAATGTATGGTAGACTGTTAAATCACACCCACTTAGCTTTAATAGCCAACATTAAAGTAATTATGCAACCAAAATGAGCCCGTATAACTATAAGCATATTAATCCCTTTTGTAATTTCCGTGTATCTCCGTTATTTCGGCGATGAATCACATTTGTGCCAGTTCTCAACCGCTTCAGGTGAAATTGCGCTATTTAGTTGGGTGAACCTCCCCATCAAGTTGCATGACCTTTGACCCGTAGGTAAAATGTGCAGTGCTGAATGACATAATGCACCTGAGGTATTATATGGGAGTGTCAATATTCTTGTATTTACTAATGGCATATGCTAATACGGTGGTTGGATCAGTGGAGCTGTCAACAGGTCAAGGACACTATTGTTGCTTTATCCTAAGGCGTCCTGCATCTTTGGGTTCTTTTATTGTATTTTTTCATATAGGAAAACTGCATTTTTTTACTGCACATCTTATTCCAATATTTCTTTATCAGTAACAACATCTACATATACATAAAAGAAACATTAGCAGGAATAATCAAGTATTCCGGATCAATTATGCACACTAGAAAGAAAAAAGTGAGCTTTCTCGGAAAACTTATGTCATCAACTCTTTCATTATCTCACGCTGCCACCCCAGAGATGAGCGCCGCTTCAGATATGTGGGGTTATAATTGTTTTTATTGGTTTATTGTGTGAGCGTAGGGATTCCTTTGATGTATTTAAGGGACCAACCTAATGAATGTTGGAATGCAAAAACAGTCTATCTGGGGAGCTGATCTCAGAGGAGGTGCTGATGATAATGATTATTGGGGGGTTGGGTGGATATATGGATATAATAGTGTTTGGTGCAACAATGTGTTCTTTAGTGGCGGGAGCGGTGTACAAGCAGAGACTTAATCAAGCACATTTGGTCAAAGGGCAGAGGATATGTGCAGAGAAATGGTGTGTAATTGAGTGGAAACATCCTATACAATGTGGAGATGTGTCGGCGCAGAGTTATGGGGGCAGGCCGGGCGGGTGGGCGGAGCCGGCGAGGTGTGGGGTCAACTTTTTTTTTAAGCAAATAGGTGCTTTTGACCCGAGTGTGACTGCGCCGAAGCCCGCCACGCACTCCATCCACTCGCTGCCACTCATTAATCATCTGCGCTGCTCGGAGGCCTCGTTTGAACTCCCATGAAAATTGAGTGGCAACTTAATATTTTTCGCAGATTTATTTTTATGGATTTGTTTTTTCTTTTTGGCGCTGAGTGTGTTAAATGGAGTGAGAAGCGTTTGTTGGTGCTTTGGATGGATCTGGTTACTGTTGGCGTTTTCCCACAAACGTGATCAGAGCTTTGAAAGTTGAGAACACGTGTCGCTTGAAGCAGTTTTAGTTGTGTTTCAAGTTTAACCTTTTATTAAACTGTCCATTGTGCTTCTGCTCTGCCCGGCGTCTCCTGGAGCTCCATTCTCATGCCCATCAGGTCAGCAGGGTTAACAGCCAAAGGGAGGCAGGAGGGAGGAGGGGTAACACTATCTCATCTCGTCCTCTTTTCTTGCTCTCCGGTCTGTGCGACACATTGACAAAAAGGGACCAAAGTATATACTACAACCATTTGATGAGCAGCGGGGCAATAAATTCATTAATCATCATTATATGCCTCATCAAACTCTTTGCCACCCTCTCCATGGGAGTTACACAAATTAGCTAGTGAAAATAGCAGTCATTTTAGAGGAGCTAGGTAAGTGCTTTTTGATTGCTTTCTTGAACAATGCTTCCTCTGACAAGCTAATAAATCAGATCTTTCAATAGTTAAAGCACAGCTACTGTGAACCCAGCCCAAGCGCCCTAACAAAAAAGCAGGGTGTCTGTCTGTGCGGGACAAGCGGTTTTACCACCACCAAAGCTCTTTCACACGTTTGTTTTGGATTCCTCTTCTTTATTCGGCCACAAAGAAAACCGGGACAAAGCTTTTGATAACTGAATGAACTGCTGTTATGTCTCCAGATGCAAGCAGGGATTTTCTCATATTGGATCAAACCCGCCTCATGTTTAACTTGAAATAGAAAAAGCTCGGCCAATAGTGACCATATGGTGCACAATTCAATTAGTTCTTTTCCCTGCTTTTTTCAAATTCTTTTGTCTGGTTACCTTGTCCGTTATGCTTCTAAGGACAGAGCCATGGCTTGTAAGTTTGAAAGACCCAAATCTTGGCAGATGATGCGTACCTACTACAGCGATCATATCCTTCCATCCAGATGGCCATTCCATGCAAGACCAACAAATCATTCATTAGGCTGGAAATGAGCGCTTTATTGAAAACAAGGTCAATAGATGATTTGAGCCTGGTTTGTGGCTGGCCTTGTTAGCTGCTCCCAGCATTAGCAAGTGCTAAGTAAGCGTGTTATGGGAGGTCTCCTGCGAAAAGGGCTGCAGTTGGAGCGGACTGCAAAGGGGGTAGCAGTTAGAGGTGGTCTTTATCTGTTTAAAGCCCCTCTCTGATGAGATTACCTATTGGAGTTGGCTGTAAACCACTCTGTTAATCAGGCTACCACAGCCAACACACTCCCACTGGCACTCAGCCACAGCTTGCATTTTTGGAAGGGCTTGAAGAAGAAAAGAACACAGAATAATAATTCATGCATACAAAATATCTAGAGCATTTAAATGTAAAGGGAAACATTAGGGAAAAAATGCTAATTGTGATCTGAGCATCACACAGTTTAGAAAATTCAATTAAAGATGTCCAGTCCAATGTTCCAAATGTTGTCCACATTAAATATTGACAAAATGGCAAAGGACCGACTTAGGATTTTTGAAACTACAAAAAATGTTTTATGGTTTTTAATAAAACATTCATACATTCATTTTACTTAAACTCATAAAATAGGCATTCTTGCTGATTTAAGTCGTGTGGGCCATTTTAAATCTCTCTTTGTCCCATGTGTGGCCCTTGAGCCGGACTTTGGACTAACCTGATGTAACTCAAGTTATGTAAGTCCATCAGATTTCTCGTGTGAGTTGCATCAGCAGCAGCAGGTCCTGTCACATTGGCCAATTTCCTGTGTGTGGGACAGAAGGCTCTCTCGGATCATGGCCCTCTGAAAGTGCCCAGAAGTGTCCGTGTCTCCTCAACCCCCTTCTCATTAACGTTCCTTCCACACACCACTGAACCCAGCGCTACTTAAAAACACATTGAATGAAGCAGAGGGAAAAAGAAGGCCTGTTTATCTCCAACTTGGGAACTGATCCAATTAAGTAAGTGCCCATTTGCATCCATCAAACAGACCCAAACTAGGAAGGAAAAGTAAAAAAAAAAAAAAAAAACTGAAGAAAGAAGGTCCATTTGTTATCCAAGGTGGATGGGGGGTAGGGTAAAGTGTCCCAGGTGAATGCTGGGTAATGGTAATGTTACTTGTGTTTGTGTGTGTGTGTGTGAGCTGGAGCATTATAGTGGTCATTAGGACAGATATCGGTGTGGTAATGTGGAGCAGATGTTGTGAAGAAAGGCATCATTTAAAAGGGGCAAATGTAAATAAACATTGGTGGCGGCCGGGTGCCCCTCCCTCTCCTCTGGACCCTCTGAAGTCCCCGAAAGAAAACAGTTCATCAATCTTCATCACGGCTAATAATCATGTTCTATTAGGGAGCTTATCACATGTAGACAAGGCCATTTTCAAAACTTGCAATAAAAATAAAAATAAATGAAATAATTAATGCAAAAAATATAGAAATAGCAGTAGGGCTTAATAGATTTTTTTGTTTTTGACAAATAAATATAAAATTCTGTATACACTGCATTTCATATGAACTCAAATTAATACAGTATTATTTCCTGAATGTGTTGAATATCAATTTTTGGAAACGCAGAAAAGTGGCTTCCTAGTTATTTTGGTAGAAAAGGGTTTGTACTGGGTGCTCTTCCAGCAAATGTATCCTCAGTAATTTTTTTTTTTTTTTTCCAATTGAAGCCGATGTAGATATTCTTGTTTGTGGAGAAATGCGTTATTAGCGTAGACATTGAGGAATTCTTAACATTCCATACACTGCCTTTACTTATCACATACCAGAGTGTGTCACACAATACCTCCGAGTATTAGATCATCCAGACTTTTTCTTATGTTCCAGGCGCCTTGTCATTCTATATGTATTGGGTAAATGCCTGCTGCTTACCTCTGGGCATCAGAATGGGCGGAGCCTGATGTGACAAGAAGAAGCCACCAGCAGAGTTCCCACCCTTGACTGCACACACTTACCACTCTGTGCTTGGTGGGCCCGTCCCGTGTGTTGCGTGCACTTGGTGTGCTCCATATTGGTGTGTGTTGGTGTCCACGTGGCTGCCTCTAGGCCATGCCAGAGACCCTCAGTGTGAGCCCCAGCATAAGCCCTTACATGGCCACTGAACACAGGGCCTTTGCAGTCACAGGGTCAGGAGCTCACGCCACACTTCTGTCAGGGCAGACTGGTCAATGAGCTGTTTATTTTAACAGGCCAAAGTGGAAGTCTGACTGATACAAACATACAGTGTGAACTTTTCCTATAGCGTTTGATATAACGTCATCTATTCACACAAGTACAGTGTGTACAGTACAGTACTCTTTAGAGGTCATTTTACCTGCCATTATGGTCAAAATGTGGATTTTACATTTACCATTTTTTGTGGACATATTAGTGGACGTATTCGAAATAAACAAGTTGAATGACTTGTCGGACCAGTGGTCATGAAACGTTCATTAAATCACTCTGATGATGATAAAAAATAGCACTGTTGCTATTCCAATTTACAATTTAAATCACAATGTTATATAGCATGAATGGTGAAAAGTCTTCCTGTATAACATGAAGCTGAAACCAGTGAATATCAATTCAAAATCTACAATATTGACTTTCTTTGAGTTATTGTAAGTCCAACAGTCTGCCTGGGCTTTACTCCATAACTAGAGCAAGCTTCTTCCCTCCACTCTTTCATACAAATGTTTTATTTATGTTGGGGGCATGTCACTTAAAACATCTCACAGCTGAAAATTACACGTGTAATCTCTCCCAGAGGACCTCTAAGGAGAAATAGAAAAACATTCCGTCAAGTGCAAAAAAACTGTGCCAAATCACTCTGCGCCACCTTATCTGGACTGTGTTCCGTCTGTTCTGAAGGGCTGTACAAGTCCACCTTTCCCCTATGAAGGGCAACCAACGATTTCAGAATCATGTTACAAGATACTGCAGTCTTTTCAAATATGGAATCCAATGCATTGAGCTGAAAAGTCAATAGTTATATTAGTGCTTGAAAGTCTTCAGTAAGCCTTTACATAAACATGCCAACAAACCATGGCAGCAAGCGCCCAAAAGTGAGCAGGGCAAATAATCAATAAGCATTAAAATGAGGTGTCTTTTTGTATCTTCCTTTTCTTAAGAAAAAGAGCTGTACTTCTGCACTGCTGAACTGTAGCTTATTGCCCCCGGTGGGTGTGGTGTTGATTGTAACATCAGAGTAATAGATACATTGAGGACATAATTCCTGCAGAACAAATCAATGTGCTAACGCTGAAGCTATTGACAATAATGTGGTTTTCCTTTCAGCTCAGCTTTATTTAGAGCGTCACAACGGCCTGGTCCTGGGACAGGTGTGTGATCGCTTTAGCCACACTCACACAACTTTACGCAGGGGTTAAACAGAGCTATAAATAAATATTAAAAAGGAAAAGAATATAGGCCCTGTTTTCATTTCCCCCCAAACAGCCAAAATACCAAAGCCGCGACTTTGTTTAAAATATCCTCGGAAAACATCACGCAAAGGTTCACGTCTTAAAAAACTCTGGGACATTTTAGTTACATTGAATCCTGTCTTTAACGCTATAGAAGAGGCCTATAGGCCTTTCATTGACCATTGAGGCCGCAAAGTCATGTTTATTTTTATTTTATTTTTTATTTTT
>KN488480.1:0-49510 GCA_000787155.1 Scartelaos histophorus | reverse complement strand
CCTTTTGTTCTTAGATGAACTAAGCCTGACTGTATAAGAAGTGATGAGTGAAGTAAATGAATAAAGGCGTCTCACCAGCCCATCACAGGTGCTGATGGCAGATGTTCCTATGGTCCTGGAGGTGGCCACTGTGCCCACATGGTGACAGGAGCTGAATGTGTTTGAACGATGCTCTGTCCTGTTGGCATCTCCGTTCCTCCTCTCCACAGTGTAGTCATTTGACACTAACTTATTGTTAGCAGTCAGGTTAAACACTAAAGTGTCACCCTTGTAGTCAACCTTGTAGTAGACTCGGTCCTCCAGAGAGTGGGCTTGAACATCACGCCTAACTCGTTGGCTGCTGAAGTGATGGGAGAGGGAATGGGAGAGGAATGCTCCATCTGCACTGATTTTGGATGGGTGAACAATGGTTGAACCACTCTGATCTGCACAATTAAAAAGCATTTGCTGCATTTTCATGGTGTAAAAACAAACTCCAGTTTTGAAACATAAAAATGTACTATGAATTGTTAATTAGCATCATCATCTCAGAATTCATAATTTATATCACATAAGTCTCATTAGACCCCTACACATTTTTTTTCTAAATCTAATGCTACTTGTGTGAAGATCTGCTAAACTAGGCCTGAACTAAACTGAATGGAAAATGGTGCATCCACTGACCTTGTTCTGCAAAGAGAGTTTGAAATATGCTGGAGTCAAAGTGCTCTACGTGGCCAGCTGCCAGAATGAAAACAAAGTTGAGCAGCAGAAGCGCGCACTCCTGCGGACATCGCATATTTGGTGCAACCAAATTCAAAGCAGCGGGAAAGTGTCCTTGGCATTGGAGGTCCAGTGGCGTTTGGGGCGACCACTCCGATCCTCTGCAGCACTGTCATGACATGAAGACTGTCAGCCCTCTCCCCATACGGAGGGAAACATGCCCAGAGCAAGAGCAGAGCAGTGCGGGGCTGACCGTGCAGAGACGCGGTCTCCGGCTGCGAGTGAGAGGCGGAGTGAGCTCTGACCAGTCAAGTCTAGTTCATTTTCAAGAAGAATGAGGGAAGGGGGATGCTGCTTCCGAGGAATCGCTAATTGGTCTGAAAGAGAAAGTTGCCACGACTACAGCCCCTTTATTATTATGGTACCTGAAGCGTGACTGGACCTGCTGCAACATGCGCTGCAATTTATCAAACCAATGTAAAATGCTTTTATGATTTTTTCCTATGTTATGTAACTGCAGAATCTGGGTTAAATATCATTCCATATAACAAAGGTCTGTTTAGCCTTTTGTGGCACAAGATCTCATCAAACAAAACAAAAAATACAGACTTAGGAAATCTCATTTATCGTTGTATGATTGATATTACACCCTTAAGATGTATTATTTATCAGCCTCTTGACGCCACATCACGTCCTTTTGCAGAGTTAGGTCAACAGATCGCTGGGTCACAGTGGGCTGGACTGGTGCGTCTCCACGTGTGCGCCACCGTCAGACGCACGTCCCTCTCACACCTCCGGGGGGCGCTGTTCGTCTTTCTTCATGAACTTTGCTCTGAAACAACTGGGCGTGTTTTGAGCGCCTCAGGAGTCACACTGGAGTTTCCTGAGAGAGTATGGACAGAGGTGAAAAAGGTAAGAGAAATAAGTCATATCAAATGTTTAAAATAGACACTTAAGTAGATTTGTGCAATGAGAAGTTCAAACGCGGCGCTTTTGTCCTTGTGTGTGTGTGCAGGTGTGTAGTTGTAACGAGTGCACACATGATCCTGCACCATATCTGTTTACACGGGGAAGTGCTGGTGTCACTTGTCTAAACTTTGTCTTTCTTTCTCTCTTTTTTTCCACATTTCTGCAGGGCGTTTCTAGGTCGAACAGCTCAGAGGTGGAGATGGAGGACTTCTGGTCTGCGATGCTGTGGGGGATGAAGATATGGCTGCTCCTCATCATCAGCTTCATCATGGTCCCAGCTATGTTTGGGTTCTCACTGGGAATCTCTGAAACATACATGACTATACTGGTCAAAACATTAGAGGTACTTGCATCATTATCTATGTAGTGTCACGGATAGAAAAAACAAAACATATTAGCCTATTTATTTTATTTTTATTTTTTTTTTTTTGCAGTGGGCTACTCTAAAACTACAAAAGGCAAAATCAGATGAACAAACTCTTAAAACCAGCTCTTCTAATGGTGAGTAAAGTGCAAAACTATGTGATCTATGAACATGTATATTTGCAGCTGTAGTTGTAAATGGAGAACCGCATTCCACCACTGGCTTTATTACAAGTGTTGGCAAGAAGATAAAAGTTTATAAAAAGATATCGGTTTGCCTGGCTACAGACCGTGCACATGCAAACAGCTAAAAATAATAGCTTGGCCATGTAACTTGACCCTTCTTTGCTTAATATTCCCCAGGGTCTTTTGTCTTGGGGAGAGACAAAATTAAGTTTTGTACTGCGCATTTAACACATGCTCATGGAGGATTTCACAACAAGCAACTGTGAGACACAAAAGATTACACAACTACATTGCCACGATCAAATATGCAATGACAACTCCTCATGTGTATCTAGTACTGTTGTTTTGTGACAGCAGAAAGCCATTTTCATGTGATTTGAATAAAACGCTGCATAATTTGTCTGGTTGAACATTGTCCCTTGTGTTATCAGGTAATGTAATAGCAATCTCAGCTTGACTTTTACGCCTTCTGAAAGAACATTGCGTAATTCTTACCTTTATTTGAAATTTAAGGTTAAAAATTCACTATAGATCCTAATTTTACATTCAGTACATATGAAAAACAGCATTTGTATATCCACTTTGATTTGGCATGATTTACTATATTTTTTTTTACTTTCCAAGAGAAATATTTGACTCTTATCTTTGAGATGGTCATTCAGATAACGGTTACATCAGGCAATTGCGTTTGTTCTTATTATCTTTGGTTTATAGGTTTAATTCAAAGAGAAGATGGCTCCATGGAGAAAGAACTGGAGGAGCTAAGGCGAAGTCGACCCAAACCTCCAGTCGGTGGTGATTTCACACTAAGTGACTGTTTTTACTTTTCACGTAAAGGGATTGAGAGCATTGTTGATGATGAGGTACATGTGAACATAAAGTCACTGTTTTTATTTATTTTTTGCCTCTTTTAAGCTGCCTTATGTCACTTTTCGGGTGAGAGGTCCAGCGCCTGCTTATCTCCATGGATATTATTATTTTTCCTATAATGTTCCACAGTTTGGCATTGAACTTAAGAATGTATGTTCTGCAATTAAAACATCTATAATTGAACAAATGTTAAGCTTAAAGCCATTTTGTGGAACATAGTCATAACCTATTCTTAAGAAGGTGGCAGACCGTCCCCCAGAAAAGTTACACAATGCACCTTTAAACATTTAATCTGTTCATTTTCAGGTGACACAGCGTTTTTCTTCAGAAGAACTGGTGTCCTGGAACCTTCTGACTCGTACTAATAATGATTTCCAGTATATAAGCCTGAAATTAACACTGGTGTATGGCCTGGGCATCTTTGTTAGATATTGCATCCTCGCTCCATTAAGGTACCAATATATTATACAGATTCTTGTCAGTGTAAGTTAGAGTAATAAATGAACCCTTTCCTCAGAATTACATTGGCATGCATTGGCCTTACCTGGTTAGTAATTGGGACGTCTACAGTTGGATTTCTCCCAAACAGCAGGTAGAACATACTTAAGAATTATTATCCAGAGATTGATTTTGCTTTTCTCAAAATGAATAACACATGAAATGACTTTTTTGTTTTCAGCATCAAGTCCTGGCTCAGTGAGTGGGTTCATGTTATGTGCTACAGAATATGTGCGCGAGGACTTTCAGCCACTATTCGCTATCACAGCAGGTATCTTCTCTCAGTTCATGGCAATCACTCATTTACTGTAAATTTTGGACATTGGTTTTGACATTTTAAAATGCTTCTACAGAGAAAACAAACCAAAGAAAGGTGGAATATGTGTTGCTAATCACACCACTCCAATTGACATAGTGATTTTGTGCAATGATGGGTGTTATGCTATGGTATGTATGCTCTTTGTTTTTACACTTAAAGGTCCTATATTACACAAAATTTATTCTTTTGACCTTTAAGCCGTGTCATAATGTTATTACCTCCTCAAAAACATACCTGGTGTAGTGTTTTGTTTCATTCACACATATTTGAGTAACCCTTTAGTCTGTCTACATCACCAAAGCTCAAAATGCTCTGACATAGATCAGAAAATACAGCAAGATGAGCCCTTTAAATCTGTTGTACTTCCACATAAATTGATTTTCAGGTCGGGCAAGTTCATGGAGGCCTCATGGGAATTGTCCAGAGGGCCATGGTGAGGTCATGTCCTCATGTGTGGTTTGAGAGAGCAGAAATGAAAGATCGCCATCTAGTGACTAAAAGGTGAGGGTGAAACAAGCATGGTGGTCCACAGGGCTTCAGTTTGGTTATAACACTATGGAAACGATATTGATTTTTAAAAATAAAATGATTTATATCTTATAGATGCATCTTTTAAGTGTGTAGTGCACAAATAATACTTTTTACAATGTGTTTATCTATTTATAACTCCAAATGATAATTATAAAGGTAGTTAGAGAGACCATAGACGACTGCAGAATATTACACTGGCAAACTGTAAATGCTATAGTGGACTTCTCTTGTTCTGTTTTAAACCTTTTTTCTTTTGTTTGCTGTGCAGGTTAAAGGATCATGTGAATGACAAGACCAAACTTCCCATATTGATTTTTCCTGAAGGTAAAATTTTCGTATTTGGCAGTATTTTTGACACGATCAGGTCTAGTCATTATAATTACTGAACTTTGCAGGAACCTGTGTCAACAACACGTCTGTTATGATGTTTAAAAAAGGAAGTTTTGAAATTGGAGCTACTATTTATCCAGTGGCCATTAAGGTATTGACTTTGCCAAAGTTGGAATCAGAATATGATTTATAAGCCCTTATCAGTGTACAAAAATCACTTTTCACTTTTATGGTGGGAGGTCGGCCAGTTGCTTGTCTATGTGGAGATGTTATTGCATGGCAACGTGGCATTAAATGATCTGACTCCATGGAAATAAGCAGCTGACAAATCCTAGTCAGGTAACTGGCCAGAGCACATGCAGTTGTATAAACGCTATGTTAGTCTATTGACAGCTGTGAAAAAATCCAATGCAATAACGTCTCTAATGGACATGCAGATTGCCAGCCTTCCGTGAGAAAAGTTGCATAGTGTCCCTTTAATGTATCAAGAATAAAATAAAATGCATTATATCTAATTAAAACCATTTCAATATAAAACAGTATAATATATAAAGAATGAAACCAGCCTTGTTTTAAAACCTAAAATGCTGTATTGTCTCTTTTCCTCAGTACGATCCGAAGTTCGGTGATGCTTTTTGGAACAGTTCCAAGTACAGCATGGTCAGCTACCTGCTCAGGATGATGACCAGCTGGGCTCTGGTCTGTAATGTGTGGTACCTGCCAGCCATGCACCAACAGGTCTCTGCCTCCTTTATGTCATGTAGGACCATTTATGTGCACACAGGTAAACTAAACTCATGCTAAACTAAACACCACCTGTATTACCACGACAGGAGGGTGAGGATGCAGTGCAGTTTGCCAATCGAGTTAAGTCAGCCATCGCTCATCAAGGAGGACTGGTGGATCTACAGTGGTAAGAACAATTATATTTCTCATTTAAATATTGTTAATATGAGAACTATCTGAGTGCTACAAGTCACAAAATATGTGAAAAGGAAGTATCTTTTTTAATAGCAACAGCACATGTTCGCATTGGTGAATGAAGTACTGAGTTTGCTTAAGTAAAATCATACATTCTCAAGTAAAACTATCTAAACTATGAAAATCTACTTAAGAAAAATATTAAATTGAAAATGTACTTAAAGAGTAAAAAGTAAAAGTATTTTGCAGAGATTTTGTAGAACAATTGAAGGAGGAAATGTATTGATTTTGATAAAGAATTTAGCAGATTTTAAGCGATTTTGTTAATTTTATAATTTTTTTTAGCCATTTTTGTGTATTTGGTTTGCTTTTTACTTTTCATTCCAGATCTAAAATAGGGTGGAGTAGAATGTACAAATACACGTTCTCAAATGTAATACAGTAAAAGGAAAAAGTAACCACCGCAAAATTTACATAAGTATAAATTTTAAGTATCTGTACTGTATCTGTATTGTGTTACCTTCCACTACTGGTACTATGCAACATATGTACAAACAAAACACATTTACTCATAATTTCCGGACTATAAGCCACTGCTTTTTTCACACACTTTGAACTCTGTAGCTTAAACAATGAGGCAGCTAATTTCCAGGTTAAGGCGGATGGTGAAAGAGATGATAATGAGGAAGATGCTAGTTTGTGTTTTGAACAGTTATTTTGCGTTTATGCACACACCCTATTCTGGAAATTACAGTATTTAGATCTTGCATAAGACATAATTGTGTTAAAATGAATTCTACAAGTTCCTACATGGTCCCCAAAAAATATGGAAAACATATTGAACAACTTCTGTCAACAATAATGTGCTGAGCAGTCTGTATTGCAGCTTACTATGTTCAAACAAGATACATTTATTCACATCCTATATTTGACATTTTTGACATGGCACATTTTTTTCAGGGATGGGGGTTTGAAGAGGGCAAAAGTGAAAGAGACATTCAGGGAACAGCAGCAGAAGAAATACAGCAACATGGTGGTTGGAGACGACAGCAGCAACAGTGACTGATCACTGTCGGACTCTTTTGGACAATGCACAAAAACATCAGCATGGACAAAGAAACTCAGATTCACTGTATGTTCTTGAACACAACACAACTGTGAACCAGCAGCAAATGGACTGGAAGTGTGATACTGAAATACATTTAAAATATATTTTAGTGTTTTCTAAGCACTGGCCCAGTAAATATATTTAGTAATAAATGTTTAAGAATCAAACACTTGTCAGTAACTTCACAGGCATTTGTACAGAAGAACCTATGCAGGCTTCATGGGAAATAACTAATAACTTATTCTAATACTAATTCATTCTTTGCTAGCTTAAGTTGGTACATTATTTACATTTACTGTGATGCAGTATTGCTAAGATGAGAAACAGAGCATCACTAATTCATAATAAGCACATACTGTTGTTGTATCCCTGGGCAAGACACGTCAGCCTCTTTGCCCAACGTAGTCGTAGTGACGTGGCAGGTTATGACAAGAAGGGCGTCTGGCTTAAAGTTTGTCACCATGTAGATGGCTCGTCACAGCCATAACAATACTGATAGTCCAGTCTGCGAGACCTCATTGATTTTTAATTCTTATTTGTGTGGCTCAAAAAATCACACATAGTTTAGTTTTGCATCGTCTTCCTTTGGATCCTTTTTCATCATCCAGCTCCTCGTTTATCTGTGGCATCTCTCCATTTGAATCTAAAACAAGTGAGGGAAATTATTTTTAAAAATGTGTAGTATTGGTGGGTTATGTTAACAGAGTTATTTCTCCTTACCATCTTGCGTGTCTTGCTCATTTCGTCGCAGGTTCTGCTGCCCCTTCATAAGCTTCAATTCTTGATACCTGCAACAGTAGTTTAATACTAATATATTTTGTGCCTTGTGAGTTGCCTGTCCAAACAAAATGACTGATACATTTGATCAGTGAGCCAGAGAGACTTATGGTCTTGGGTTAAGAGGCTTGCAGCTGTGTGTGTCTGTGCACACAACAGTGACTCAGGAGTCAGTTGATTTAGATACTGTTTGTTTAGTTTGGGCTGTTTCGACAATTACAGACCATAAACCTGTTGTGCCATGTCCTGGAGATTTACTTCAATGAGCACATACCATTAATTTTCTGTCTGAGGTGAAGGAAGTATTTGATGGTTTGATTTTTTGTATTGAAATAGACGGACATACACCACACTATATGATTATGCAGGATTTGTTTAATTCTGAAAACCCCAGATATCTCAACAATGAAAATATGTCTCAGGTTTTACATTCTGAACAAATCTATGTTATCGATACTATGCATTACATTTGAATGGAAATGTGCATAGAAAAGTTTGAAATAGAAAAAATGTTTTATTGTAGGGTTATTTTGATTCAGTACGGATGGCACATTTTTGTTCAACGTTCATACAAAAATAACAGAATGCAAAAACTAGCTGTAAATCTGAAACTCTGATCATAACAAGTTGAAGATCCAAGTTACTTTTCTCAGTAATGTTAGCTAGATTTCATTTGTCATTTACACAGTGTGACTGACTGACCGTAGTAGGTAGGAGTCATAGGGTTTGCTGGTTTTCCCTGACTTCTTCACTCCTCCGTTAATATCTGTCCTTTCCTCCTTTGGTCCAGCTGCAGCAGACATCTCTGAACTATAGGAGCACAAGAAAAGATCTTAAGAGAAGCATGTTCAAAAGTGGTGTTTTTTAGTTAGCAGGTTGCCTCTTGCCTTGCACACTCGTGGTCTTTTGCAGCGGGCTGCCTGCGTGCTTGAACTACAGAATGTGGTGGGGCTGTTTGTTATTTTTTCCATGGTAACAGTGTACCAAAAGAAAGCAGCTGAGGTCAGGCCCAGTAAAAGTGATGTGAGCCATGGGTCAGGATCTTCTGTGCCATCACTTAACTCCTTACTGCATGGATGTGTTATCATAAGGGTGAAGATTTTATTTTTATTTAAACTCTGAAATTCCATCTTTATATATAAATACATAGGCCAACATAATTTGGCATAATTGTAATTCAGACTAAAGCATAATTTTAAAGCTGGTATATGGTAGATTCTACTATTTAATTAACTATGTCCTCTGTAATCAACAAAATATCCCATTTTTATATTAAACTTGCTACACCAGTAGTTTACAAGCAAGCTTTGAATATTCATACAGTCTGTTATCAGTATATATTTCAGTATTTTCTTAAATGGTAATGCTCCTCAAAAAGTTGCACATTGAACTGAATCCAGATTTTAAAACATCTAATAGACACAGCTGTCTGGAGAATTAAAAAATACAAATTTGATTCTTCAAAAAATATTTTTAGCCTTGAAATACTGTCTGTAATATTAAGGGAACAGAGAGGTGTGCCAATAATCTGGCATGTAAAGTAACATTACTTGTACATTTTTAATTTGAAGCATTTTGCAGG
Source organism: Scartelaos histophorus (assembly GCA_000787155.1). Lineage (NCBI taxonomy): Eukaryota > Metazoa > Chordata > Actinopteri > Gobiiformes > Gobiidae > Scartelaos > Scartelaos histophorus. The sequence goes on along the minus strand of KN488480.1, from coordinate 40,354 downwards.
AAACTAAACAGAATTGTTCAGCTCAGTACAACAAATGCAATTTAATGTTTCAAGAATGCTGACAGTGTACAATACTGACACTTTACATTTTACTGCAAATGATTCAACATTAACACAGCCAGTTACCAAAAATATAGAAAATGATTGAATGGCTTTAGGATTCTTCCTTCTCGTCTCCATGTGTGATGGTGTAGCACAGAGACTTGTAGTCGATGTTGCCTGTTGGATCAATGGGAGCGAGAGCAAAGGCCTGATCTGCCTGGAGAGTGAAAATGACATACATTATGTTATAGATTTTAAATATATACAAATACATAACATCTAATTAAAACAATGTAAAAATCATCAACCTCCTCTGCTGTGAACTTGTCTGCCTGATTCATCAGTAATCGCCGAAACCTACAACACCACAATATGGTAAAGGAAACATTATTTCATAATTTCTTTTTGAAATACTAACAAAAGGTTTTCTTACTCATCCTTGTTCACAAATCCAGTCCCATTCGGATCAAAAAGCTTAAAGGCAGAAAGTATTGTGTCCTCAGGGTCAGTACCTGTTATAAACAATTGAAGTATTGAAGTATTTTTAAAGCATTTAAAATCAATATAAAAGTATCTTCAGAAGGTAATACTTACCATTGAGTTTCTCACCAAAGAGAGTCAAAAAGACTGTGAAGTTAATGGGGCCCTTTCCTTCGTTAAGCATTTCATCCAACTCCTCATCTTTGACATTTAGTTTTCCTTAAAATATATCAAAATATTAAAACAGATTGTATTAACTTTAAATGTGATAAACCTTTTACCTCTATATGTCATCTATTACATGAACCCAATATATAATTCACCTAGTTGTCCATAGGTTTCCTTCAGGTCCTGTTTTTTAATGACACCATCTCTGTCTTGGTCAATGCAGCCAAAAGCCTAAAATAAATAAATAAAAATAAAAATCTTCATACAGTATAAGACAAGTCATGATACATACTTCTTGAATTATAATATTGTATACATTTTTAAGCACTACTACAATCTATACTTACAATCTATACAATCTATACCAGCACATTTTTAAAAATAGGAACATAACTGGCATTAAAATTTAAAGCTGCACTGCTCACCTTTTCTGCTGGAGGCTCTGCTACCTACTTGTCTCCATGGAGATTATTGTCTGGGATGTTCCATGGTATTATTGGTAATTGGTAATTATTGATTATGATTGTTTCTATTGCTCAAAAATGTAATAATTCTTTCTATGGATGGGGACAACTCTCCACAAATCTGAATCACAATTTAGCATAGTATTGTAACCTGCTTGTCTCCCTTGTGATAGGTTTAATCTATACTATGGAACATCCTAGACCATATGAGAACTAGAAATGTTACGCAGTCATATAAAGTCTGTGGTTTTGGACAATGATAGAAATGTGTTTATGCAATCATACCTCCTTAAACTCTTGTATCTGAGACTGTTCGAACATGGAGAATACATTGGAGCAGGACTTCTGTGCCCCCCTCTGCCTCTTGTTGGAGGCCTTCTTACTGGCCTATAACAAATAAAACAATATCACCATAACATATACAAATACACACATTTATCATGAACAAATATTATGCTGAGAAACCATTCAATAGCCAAATACTAGTATTGAAGCTGGACTTACCATGTTGATGTGATAATAGGCAGACTCCAAATTGTGCTAAAACCCTGAGGTGGGTTTTATATCTCACTTTTGTTATCTGCTGCTTTCCTACAATAGCACCAGAGGACAGCTTGGTCCCTTACATGGCTGTGTCTGTCTGTATGCCACAGCAGGGCTTGATAAGAAGTGAAGCACCAGGATTCCACTGGGGTTTAGAGGGCAGATAGGGCAAAGGGCAGGGAAGAGAGTGGACGTAAGAGCAGCCCGGTTGAGTGCTAAATCAGTACTGTGTACTGTATAATCCTTCATAGTATTTTGACCAGTTCTTGTTTAGATAGAATTCATTTGTACTAAATACTGTCCCAGGAGCCCAAATGTGATCAGTGTTGTTACTCAAATTATACTTTGCTACAACTGCACTGCAATATATACTTTTCCCAAAAGTTTATTGTTTGTTAATTCTTTTATTTACAGTTAATCTTAACAAAGAAAAACATAATACAAGTCCAAACAAGACAGCGTTAAATACAGTTACATTACAGATAAACTTTGATAAACAACAAATGATATATATATATATTTTATGTACAACATTTCATTCATGTCTTACAGCAGTGTCCTAATAGGACACCACTGTCAAACATAAGTAATGAATGACACTGGGTTTCACCCACTAAGGTAGGAGACATATGTACATTAGTTACAGTACAGTATTACAGATACAGTATTGTATCAAGACTTTTTGGTTCAGTCATTTTATGACTTCACACCAGCAACAGTTTAACAGAGAGAGTTCAGGCTCTCACATCTCTTTACTGGGGGTCCCTCTTATTCTCTACATTGTGCAGATAGTTCTTATGTCAGCATGCAGCAGCCATCTTACTGGCCACTGCAGAGATGAGCGCTGCCCCTCGGCCACTGCCCTCCTCAGACTGGAGGAAAGAGATTTCACAGCTCGGCGTCAGCTCTCGCACTACTTTATGGAACCTATCACTGAAACTACACCAGAGAAATATTCAGTTAATATTAATCTGATAAGACATGATAATCGTATATCATATCACCATAAATTTGTGTAAACTACTTACTAGGGATGGAGCTTGTAGACAGAGCCGTCAATGCCCACAGTGATGTTTAGTGTGTCCAGGCAGCGGCGCTCTCTCATACGGTTGATGACGGCGGCCAGACCTGCAGCGCACAAGTGGGAGGAGCGGGTGGAGATAACCTCACAAACCAGACGCACAATATCACAGTCCAGCTCTGAGGGCAGCACCCCCAGAGACGACAGGATGTTGTAGATCTGCTTCCTGTCTCCAGAGTCACTAAAACAAATACATATTATAAGTCTCTTGAATGTCTGGTGTTATTTAGATTAGATTAGTATATGAAAGACCTCACCTTTCAACCTGTGAGACATAGCGGGTCTCGAAGCTCCCTCGTGTCTTCAGTAGCTCCGATGCTTCACCGTTAAAAAGCAGGTTTTCATTCACCAACTTGATCAGCACAAGTCTGACCAACTCCCCCATATACTTCCCACTGATGAGCTTCTCATACCTGCAGTAAAGTAGAAACAAGATGCTAAGTAATGTATAGGTTTCTGAAAATGTTGATTTATTTTTAGCTTTTTAGGAGAAGGAATAACTAGAAAAGTGTGAATGTAGGAGAGGAGAGAAAGTGGTTTGTCTTGAGCTTGGAATGTAGCATTGCAAATTATGGTCCCTAGAAAAGAGACTGAATTTGTCCAATTAGTGAAGGGATTTTGAATGGTTGACAGTCCATTTAAAGGTTCAAGGTTCATTGTTTGCTCTTGCTCAACAATATCAATTTGTTGCGTGTCAGGAGTAGTGGTAATTGTAAACAGTCATTAAGGTGAAGGTGACTTGAGCTAAAAAGCCAGCTAGAGTTGATGACCAAGAACCTGACGTAGGACCATTAACAAAAGCAGCTGGTCACTTGGCAACTGCACAGAGTCTTCAGATGAGAGTCAGCTGACTATGTGGTGTGAGGAGAAACCACGTTTTAGTGTGGCCCCTCCCTTTGATCATGCACCTCTGCACAAGCCCCCTGTGACTTTAAAAGAAAAACATTGTTACTCACAGTTGCTGTCCGGGGTTAATGGAGGCCGCGTCCACCACTCTGTCGTACTCAAGTCTGAACTCTTCCAGTTCACCATTGTCGCCAAATGCCCCCCACTCAGTATTCACACACATGCGCCCCTCTTCCCCCTCCACCAACTCCACGGTTCTCATCTCCTCCATATAGCAAGCATTGCACCCAGTGCCTGGTGAAGACAAATGCACATTATTAAGCCTAATGATTGAAAAAACGTATAAAATAAGGAGAAATGTGATTGCATGCTTACCAACAATCATACCAACTTCACAACTACGATCTTCATAGTAGCAGGAGATCATGGTGGCCACAGTGTCATTCACCATGGCGACAACATCCATTTCAAATTCCTAAAAAAACAACATATTACTCAACTGTGATATACTTGCATTAAAAACACTACTAAAAATATGAAAATACTTTTCTTACCCCACGTCTCTTGATGGCATCCCTGAGCAAGCCCACTACATTGTTTCCCTCAGCGCCAGATGCTTTGAAGCCCTTTGTCCAGTTGAGCAGAATGCCCTTTTGAAATGAGACACGTGTCATTTAGATAACTATTAACTGTAAATGATGATGATAACAATGATAATTTGATCAGGTATTTCATGTTTTTACCTTGTCCAGATCCTCGTGCCTTACAGGAAAGGAGAAGGTGAACCCCAGAGGAAGCTTTTTGTGCTTTATGTGGTGTTTGTCCAAAAAGTCTGACATGCACTCTGCTATGTAGTCAAATAACTGCAGGGACAAAAATATGGCATGATGTTAATTTTGAGCAAAGCCCTGCAAATTTAGATCAGGTCCAATATTACTCACCATTTCTGCTGTCCCAGTCATGGCATCTTCTGGGATGGAGTACATCTGGTTTTTAGTTTCAATTTTCCAACTCCTATCTTCATCCTCCCCCACTTTAACCAGCATGACACGGAAGTTTGTGCCTCCCAGGTCTAGAGCCAAGAAATCGCCAACCTCTGAAATGTGCATATACAGTTTATGGCTTTATGAAAGCAAATGGCTGATATTAGTGGGCCAAGGATTAATCAGAATAATAATGATGAATCAACTATTTTACAGTACTAAAAACCTAAAAACCTAAAACCTAAAAAATGCAAAAATATATTATCACAATGACAGTGACATTATTAAACCAAGTGAAAAAAATGTATAAATATATAAATATGTGTTCATTAATAATGTGTATCACTAACACATTTTAGTTTTCTCATAAAGCCTTCACATATTTTACTTTTATTTTATTGAAAATGCACTCTCAAAGTGCTACAGAAGTAATTGTTTGACTTCTTGACTAGTTTGCTACTAAAATCATTATTTTATCAGCGCTAGCTGTATGTACCTGATCCTTCTGGGGTGGAGCAGACGTAGGTAGGAAGCATTTTGACGCTGGCCTCCTCATGGGTTTCTATGCGGAGACCTCTTTCCATCTCCCGCTGCATTCTATTCATCACCTCTTCAAGTTCTTCTTTGTTCAGCCTGAATTTGGACAGAATTTCCTCTATCTGAAATAAAGAGGGTGACAGATCAGACCAAACTCTTCATATATGATTTAGTTGTCATTCAGCTGTATCCCTTGTGTCTCAGATGATGGAAACTTACAAGAAGAACTCTTTCAATGATAGCTGAGTTGTACTGAGTACCATTTTCTGCCATTTGAATAAGAGTAGCAGTATCACACGGCATCTTGTGGATTTAAATGTTAAGTGTTTCTAGGGATGAGCTCTGAGCCGTAGGTCAAGTGCAGTGGAGGTGAATTTGACAAAGAGCTGTTTTTATGGCTAAATAAAAGTAGGCTGGTCGTCACCTTATGTAAAGTCCAGCCCAGAGCTCGTCCCATCTGCTGACCTGAGGTTAAACACACCCCTTTGTAAACACAGAATTACATGACTCTGCTGCTCTCAATTAAAACTGTAATTACCCAATTCCTTTAGAGAAGCATGGAACGTTTATTACAGCTGTGATAATACACTTTAATATCATAAATAACTGAAAATATTACAGCCTCCACTGATAACATGACCAGCATGGTGACAAGGACAGATTCTGCTCTAATATCAGCTCTGTTAATCATTCATTGTTAGATTTTCTGGCTGATTTATTTATAGTAGTCACTATGGGTAAAGATGCTGGATTTCCATCTGTTATCCCACATTCACCTACATAAATCACCCTCTATACTACAGTATACTTCAATACTGTCTGTATGTGTGTCTAAATAATAATAATTTTAAAAACCTGCTAGTCAACATTGTCTTACCAAAGGACACAACAATAGTAACATCAACAATAGTTTCCTGTTACATTTCTGTTACAATCCTTTTAGTAAAAAATACTATTGGGATAATTTTACAACAGGCTCATAGAATAATTTTCCTTCAGACAGGACCCTCTCAAAGTTCAAAAGTGAACAGGTTCATACTAACTCTAATAAAAGCTTTGATTATAAAACCACTCCCTCAAAAGGTCGCCTTCACGGTGTACTAACCAACCCAACTAACTCAGTCTTCTAAGATCAAGCATTTCCATGGTGGGATGACCTCACATGTCTCTCATCCAAGAAATGTATATGTTGCCTACAAAGTTGCCTCAAATCAACTATTCAAACTAATGTTGCACACATGTTAAACATGTGTTAATGCATGATTGTTTGTAAGATGTAATAATTATTATTATTATAATGTTACACAGTGAAATAAATAGTGCAGTTTGTCAAAGTTGTAATTTACATTTTTAATACTGTCATTGTCACAGGCTTTAAAACTCTACTCTACTACATGTGACCCCGAAACAAGTCCACGACCTGGGATATAAAAAGATGCCCTTGACAAATACACACACACAAAATTAGTAACTGCTCTAAATTTAGCACAGATGAGGGTTCAGTGGACTAACAAAGCTAACAAAGGTGAAGGCTAGCTACTGTTATCGGCTGCAGTGGTTTACCTCTGCACGGGTCAGAGCTTTTCTTTGCCACATGTCATGTGCCTTGACCTGTATTGCAGAATAACTCAAATTGTGACACAATGCCACTGACACAAATCAAACATTCAAGTCATGTGTTGTTCAAATGGAAGCAAGATCTTAATTAAAATGATATTACTACCAACATATCAAAGAGGTTGGATGTAAAGCATAATTTTTAAATGTTCTCAATCTTAATCAAAACCCTTACCTTTTCCATGGGATCAAGAGGATTAAATTCCATGTGTCCTGCAGACCATCAGGGCTTGTCTGTTGATCTTTAAGTTTCTTGTTCACAATATGTGTTTTATCTCTTTATCTTTTCTTTTCTTTTTTTTTTTTTTTTTTAGCAAAAACAAAAATAATAAAAATAATTTACAAATGTATACTTATATATACTTCAGATATAGTGAAGCACACAAAAATTGGGTCTACATTTGAATTAGGTGAAAATCTATATTTTACTATTAAATAACATAGTCTTCAAATGGTCACTGTACACTCTACAAAAAGAAAATCTGGTGGCTCCTCTTCATTCTCATGAAATTCAAAACCAAAACCAAAACAATATAGAACAATATAGTTACTTGCCTTCAAGAAGGCTGCAATAAGATAACAGAAATATTTAAGTTACATTACATTCACTTGTTTCAGATCTACTCTGAGTTTAACTGGAAAGAGGAAACAGGAAAAATCCTCTTCAACAGTAAGGCAATTGCACAAAAATATCCAAAGAACGCATCCTGTAAGATGCTGATGTTTTTAGAGCCAGATTTCGGTAAAGAGGTACCCATGCCCAGTGGTTCCAGGAAATAAAACCATAACTCCGATGCGGCTGACCTGATAACAGCTGCACCTGAAGGCTTAGTGGTTTCCATGACAGGCAATTACCGTGTGTTACCCTAGGAACGAATTACTGGCACATCTCTGGCATGGAAAACACTTAACTACTGAGTAAAGTAGCCAGGGGGATTTGTTAAATGAAGCAAAATTACCAGAAAAACCATGACAAAGCAATGGCTCCCAAAAACTGGATGTAAATGATTGTATCAAATGGATATACAGCCTACCTACCTGCAATATTTTGCACAGACAGTGGGTAATAATTAGGTTAAGTACTTTGGTTGTTTAATTAATTGTTTGTTTGCTTAATTAATAGGTTATTAAAAATATTTGACTTAGATTTCATATCTCTATGTATATATATTATATATATAGTAATATATAGTTTTTTAACGAGTAAAACATTTAGTGCGGAACCATAGGTGCGGAACTTAAGAGAAGGAGACGTGTTACTGCGGACCTTTTCCAGCACTGAACCGTATACATCCATGATCGTGACGTGGTGATTGGTTAATCTACAAACAGTAAACAATTAGGTCAGTGTTAACGTTGATTTTGGATCATATAATGGTGTTCATTACTTTTTATTAATGGGATTGATCATTTTACACATAGTACATTGTATTTTCTTTTTTTTCAGATATTCGGCGCTTTTATTTTGTGGTAAAGCTAATTTGGGCAAGGCCTCAGAAGTAGCATAGCTTTCCAGCTGACTGTGTAAATAGTTTATTTGTAACCGATTTTGGTTTCGGATAAGTGAGAAAAGTAGTTATTATTCGTCTTCAACGTAGTTTGAATATATTTTGTGTGTCTACAGTATTGGTAGCATGTTAGATAGTTAATGCTAAGATAGCTAATGCTACTTTCACTTGCTTGAGTAGCTGCCTTATTTGCGGTTGTGTTGGCGTCATATGTGAGAAGTAAACTACATATGGATCAGTTCCAGCATTCATCTCACTCGTCTTATCCCATCTCATTTGTTATTTCTTTCAGTTGACAGCACCGAAGTATGAAGCTGTTCAGTCTTAGTGTTATTTACAAAGGGGCTACTAAAGCCAACCTCCTCAAAGCAGCCTATGATCTCTCATCCTTCAGTTTCTTTCAGCGCTCCAGGTAAATAGTCTCTTTTTTGGACCATTATAGTGTTTCTTATCTTTTAATGTAAAAAAAAAAATGTTAATACTTGTTGCTCATATGTAAGCTGACCAAATTCATATCCCAAATCCATATTTACATCCTGCTCACCCATTGGACCAAACTAGAGAGGGACAGAGGAGCTCATTCTCCGACAGCCTCCTACAGCTCCTCTCAAACAGTGAGAGATGCAGAACTACATTCATTCTCTGAACACACACACAACCGAACAACAACTCTGACTTGTACAGACTTGTATATTTATATAATTATGCCTTATTTGACACCCGTCTCTTGCTATCTTTTTGCTACTTATTTAGAATTTTGAATATATTATACATTATTATTACCATTTAAATTTAACTTTTTATTATTATAACATATTGTGATATGAGGTACTGTGTCCAAGTAATTTCCCTTTTGGATCAAGAAAGTTTGTCTAAGTCTAATTGTAAGTCTGAATTTATTTAGCACCAGCAAATTTAACAATTAAGCTGGTGCTGCACAGAGACAGAATAAATAACAACTAAAGGACGCACAATGCTCAATGGTCAATTTAACTGTACTAATCCTAAAACAATGACACCAGTAAAATAAATACAGACAACAAATACAATAAAGACCAAGGACCACAGAAGACATGCAGTTTTAATATCCAGAGAATGAACGTGGGTCTTGCGGCTAAAAACTCTCCAGTGTAGGGGCTGTTCAGATGAGAGGCATGGGGGACAGAGAGTTCCAGATTTTAGGACTGATGACTGTGAAGGCCCGGTCCCCCTTGATTTTCAGTCTTGTCTTGTCACCACCTGACTTGTGGCACTTAAGCAGTTCTCTTATGCTTATAACCGTACAGTATCAGGATATAATGTTTCCCTCTAATATGATTTGATTATTTAGTGTTCAGGAGTTTATGACCTTCACCAGTGCCTTGATTGTGGAAAGGACAACACAGGGTAGTCGTGCCTCTGTAAAAGAGCAAGGTACAGTAAATGTCCAATTTTAAGCTACATTTTTAAATCCAAACAAATGATTAATTCCCCCCCTTTTCTTTTAGAATACTTATGCCATGTCTATGTGAGGAATGATAATTTGGGTGCTGTAGTCATAGCAGATACTGAATATCCTCAACGAGTCTGTTTCACTTTACTTGATAAGGTAAGAAACAATACAACTGCATGACATACTGAACTATAGACTTTGGTAATTCTCCATATTCACTGTGAGGCTCTTGTGCAGGTATTAGATGAGTTCTCCAGGCAAGTGGACAGTATAGACTGGCCTTCAGGTAACCCTGAAACCATCAGCTATAAAGCGCTAGATGTTCATCTGGCTAAATACCAGGTATGTCCATTCTGCAACCTGTAACCTCAAACGTTTCACCACTGTACAGGAAAAAAAACATAATATATTTTTTTTCTTTTAGAATCCCAGGGAAGCTGATGCAATGACCAAAGTGCAAGCAGAGCTGGACGAGACGAAGATTATTTTGGTGATATTTTTGTGAATAATTGTTTTGTCTATTATGTATCAATGGTGTGAATAATATTATTTTTCAATATACTCTTCTTTAGCACCACACAATGGAAAGTTTGCTGGAGAGGGGGGAGAAACTTGATGATCTTGTTGCAAAATCTGAGCACCTGGGTAATCAATCCAAAGCTTTCTACAAAACTGTAAGTATGTATAGACCTACATACAGACGTGGACAAAATTGTTGGTACCCCTCTGGCAATGAGAGAAAAACTAGCAGTCGTCATTGAAATAACTTGAAACTGATAAAAGTAATAAATAAAAATGTATGAATTTAACGAAAATCAGACATTGCTTTTCACCTGTGACTAAACAGAATAATTACAAAAAACAAAATAATGAAACTGGCCTGGACAAAAATGATTGTACCCTTAACTTAATATTTTGTTGCACAACCTTTTGAGGCAATCTCTGCATTCAAGCCATTTCTGTAACTGTCAATTAGACTTCTGCACTGGTCAATAGGTATTTTGACCCACTCCTTGTCAGCAAACTGCTCTAGGTTTGAAGTGTGCCGCCTTCAGGCAGCATGTTTCAGCTCATTTCACAGATATTTAGAAGGATTGAGATCTGGGATCACTTCAGGGCCGTCCAATGATTTGTTCTTAGCCATCCCTGGGTGCTGTATGTTTTGAGTCATTATCCTGTTGGAAGGCCCAAGACCTATGAGTGAGACCAAGCTTTCTGACTCTAGGCAACAGATTTCATTCCAAAATACCTTGATAGTTTTAAGATTTTGTTATACCTTGCACAAATTCAAGACACTCTGCAACAAAACAGCACCAGAACATAACCAAGCCTCCTTCGTGTTTCACAAAAGGGATAGTGTTATTTTCTTGGCATGCTTTATTTTTGCATCTGTGAACATAGAGCTGATGAACTTTGCCAAAGAGCTCCAGTTTTGTCTCATTTGTCCAAAGGACATTCTCCTAGAAGCTTTGTGGCTTGTCTATTTGCACTGGGGCAAATTCCAGTCTCACTTTTTTATGATTTGCTTTCAGCAGTGGTGTCCTCCCATGTCCTCTTTGCCATAAAGAATGACAGATGTTGCGATCTGACACTGATGTACCTTCCCCTTCAAGTTCACATTTAATTTTAATGGAATATAGCTGTGATGGCAATTAGAGGACACACCTAAGTTTAACATGTCCTATTCTCCAATTACTTACAATCTTTTCTAGGGGTATCATCATTTTTGTCCAGGCCAGTTTCATTAGTTTGTTTTTTAAATAAATAATTCTGTTGAACAACAATTCAAAAGCAGTGTCTGATTTTCATTTGTTATTTTTCAGGAAATCTTAATTTACTGTTGACCATTGTTGTTTTTTTTCTTTCCTTACCAGAGGGGGTACCAACAATTTTGTCCACGTCTGTAATTATATTTAGTATATCCTGTTCTAACCATAGTCTTAATGTTTCAGGCACGGAAACAGAACTCGTGCTGTGAAATCATGTGATGATGCTGCCTCGTCCATGTGGACATGCCTTTCTCTGCCTTTCTACTTCTCCTCCCATCATGCACCAGCCACAAAGTCTCCACAGCTGCAGCAGAGTCACTCGCCTCTGCCCGGTTTAGACCTGGGGTCTGAAGGAGCAAGGGGCTGAAGGTGTGTGATGGGGACTGATCTGAGGAAGACAAAAGTTGATTTAACTGTGTGTCTTAATTTGTGCGGTATTTCAACCAGCTAAAGACACTATGGTGTCATGTTCACTCATCATCAACATTGCTATGTTACACTTTTAAGTCCCATTTAAATACACAAATTCACAATAACTTATTTGATGATGAGGAAAAGTGTTGAGCAACTTTGTTATGTTGCTGAAAGGAACATTTGACAATCTCTCAGTCTTCTGTTGTGGAAATTTACTGTACATCTTTGTTTTAAAAGCTTCAATGACAGTTACTCACAAGGTGGCACTGTTGATCTATTTGATTTTAACCTGAGGTGAACCTAATTACACAAATGTTGTCCTGATATGATGTGAATGTTCACATCACAGTCTTATCTTACAATGGTTTTAAACATCTTATTATAATCAGTTATGTAATCTCATTTAAAGAGTCTTATACATTCCTAGTTTGAGAGTTTGGAGATTTGATGCGAAAGATAATTTGTGTGTTGGTGTGTTCAGCTGAAGCCTTATAACTTTTAACCTCTCTGCTTTCATCTCACAAAGCTCTTTCAAAGCTTTTTGTATTTTCATTTTCACACTTTATTATTAATAATTATAGAGAAACCGTATATACACTTTAACAGTATAGGATTTTGATCACACGCACTGGATGCCATGATGAAAAAGACAGATTTAAATGAAAGAAGCACATTCAATGATAATTTCATACACTCCACTAATTTAATATTCTCAGCAACAGTATTTAAAATGGAAGAGAGGCCTATAGTTTGATAGTTATTTCTTCTTGGTGTATGAGGTATGTGGCCATTAATATTCTGGCTTCATCGATGTTGGAGGACCTGTGCATCTGTTATCAAATTTGCTCTTCTGCTTTTATAGTGTAAACATTTGTGCAATATGTGTGTGTTTCTCTCAAATGAAGAGTAATGGCAGTCCAACTTTTTATCTTCCATTTGAATATGTAATTGGATACATTCTGTGTGAAGCTTTTATGTAAGTAATTGTGAATGTGCAGTTGCAGCAAAGCTGGTGCAGCTCGCTATCTGTTCTTGACATAAGTCAATCTAAACTATTTTGACCTATGTGGTCTGAAAATCATTTCTGTATGTAATAAAATTGTAGAAATAAACCTTCCTTACCTTACCTTTTGTTTCTGACAAACTTGCAAGCACACTGAATGTTCCATTTCACTGCATAGAAGCCTGTGTGAGTTATAAGTGAGTAAGTAGTTACACAACATTAAATGCACTTTACGTAAGAAAGTGAGATTTGGGTTCCCTTTTTGCCAACCTCTGACTAAATTTGATTGGGAAAATGTTGGAAGATGAATAACATTAGATTTATAGAACACAAAATGGTTGATAGTACAACGAAATTAGAAAGTCTTTCACTAGTATGTTTGTACTTCAGAAATTCCATTTGCAATGTAGTGAAACTTCCTGTCCCGAGAAACACATGTGAACGCAACAGCCAATTGGCTGGAGCAGAGACACCGCACAAAGGGAACACCGCGTAGAACCATGAACTGTGGCAAATGTGATGGAGCTTATGGATCACAGAGTCAACAACGTGCCAAATGTCTCCAAAGTAAGTGTGAGTGCGACTTCTTTCTTTTGTCCGTGTGTAAAGTCTGCAGATATTAACCATAGTCGCTCTATGTCCGTGATGTGATTTGCGCTCCAGTTGTTGACTGCACATGTGGACACGTCCCTCAGTTTCATTATATCGCCCTTATCATTCCTATGTACAGATTCTCATTAAAACAGTGGCGATTTCTGATCCATTTGGACTGAAACAAATGTCTGGGCTCTTTTAAAGCTGCAGTTTCTGCCTTTGCAGTCAAATTTAACCTAAACTATGAACAGAGGAAAACTAGACTTCAAATCCAGCCTAGATTTAGAGGAAATGTCTTGCAGAATGCATAAACCGACAATTAAATTCAATCATTTCTTGGTTTGGTTAATGTTTGATATGACAAAAATATGGATTATAGCTTCCCAATGATGTTTTACATGCCCAAGAGCTTGATAGTTTGTTTTTGTCAGTTTACTACTGAAATGCAATTGAATGAAAAACAACAAAACCACACGGCTTCTGCTGTGAACTGTTGCTGATCTTCCACCTGCAGCTTACTCATTATAGGCTGCTGTGGGTTTTCAGTCATAGGTTTGGTTAGTGTTTGACAAGAGTGTGTTGTAACACGTTTGTTTTGCTGCTTTAAGGTGGTTGACCCAGATCTGGCATGGAAGAGTTTCAACCCAGCTCACTGGAGAAACAGTAATATATGGTTTCTACCAAATGTATCAATGCCTGTACATGTATATGCATGTGAATGTGTCTACATCCAAAAGCACTGCTGTCTGCTTTTGCATAGCCAATTTGAGTGTCTCTTAGTGAAAAAATACCATTCGGAGGTCAAATAAAAACATGCATTTTGCATGTACTTTGCATTGCCACATCTTCTGTTCATGGTGTGGCATAGACTGTGTATAGTCTGTGGTATGGTCACTCACTATTCTTTTCTGAGACTTCTAAATACTTGTATATTGTTTTAATGACATGCATCATTTGTTTAGCAGGGTCTACTGCAGCTGCCACACACTTGACCCTAAGAGACGACTCTGAGAGCAGTGGCATCGTCCCAGGTAGGTCTGGTCAAAGCTTCTTCAGTCTGAGCCTCTGTTTCTGACAAACAAAAATGTTGAGGATTTTACAATAAATGCAGTTTAAAAATCTTTTCTATTGAATTATGTCTTTTTCAGCTCTAATTGCAGCAGCTTTGTTTATTACCCTTTTGCTCGCTCTGTATGCAGTTTTGTGGAAGTGTATGGACTCAAAAGTACCTCAACGGTGACGTCTCTTATTTAGATTTTGTAGATGACTTTGTGCTTGTGTTTTAATGGTAGGCTTAGTTATTTATTACAAAAGTTTTGTTTTTATGTTTCAGAAAGAAGAGTAAGGTGAGAGTGAGAGTGCGGCAGACAGATACTGTATAAAATCTTCATACAATGTGCTATGGGTTGCTTAACCATTGTAGATCTTCATGGAGAGAGTTCTTGCAAGTATTTGGCCTTTTATTGTCTCCTGCAGAAATGAAAGAAGAACCAAATAATATTTAAAGCCTTGTTGGACTTTCAGTGAGGCAGTGGATCTTGCCCTTTTGGCTTGGATTCCTGTGAACTCTGCTTCACTCTGTTCTCAGTAATTATGATCAATGCCATCAGATCAATTTACCCTTATACTGTGCATTTGACCTTGCGTGTAATTCCAAATCGATTTTTATTGTACTATCGCAAGTCATATTTTTCCCCTTAATATGTGTTAGAGAAAATTTTGTTAGGATAAACTGCGATAACACTACTGATTGTATATTTACCATAATGTTGCTATCAAAACCACAAGCACTTCTACCCTCTGCATGTGAAATTTAGACATTGTATTATATTTTTATTTACTTTGTACTTTTAACTACACCTTTTTTGTTTGTATCATCTACTGTTTTGATGAGATTTTGCAAATTAAATGATTTGATATCCAGTTTGGTATTTATCCTTATAAGTCTATACGTTGCAGCTAATCTTTTAACATGTACTGTAGATTAAGCGTAAATGCCTGAGGTTAAAAACAGGGAATGTGGTCTGATGTGGAGGAATGCCCCGGGAGCAATTCCGTTACACTTTGAATATCCTGGAACAAATTCAAAACCTGCAAATCAGGTTCAACCTTGTCACTCCTCATCTGAAACCAATCGCTGCCAAAATAAGAACATACATTAGAGCATAGATTACATTAATATTTCTTCTCATAAATAGTTGATTATATTTGTAAATTCTCCATGTCACTGTTGTTACTTTTAGTGTGTGTGGAGGAAGAAGTATGTTTGATAATGACATAAAGCCTTGAATAGTGCAGTAGAAAATATAACTACTTCTGATTTACTTCGCTCTCATCTGCTTTGTCTATGCATAAATAGAACAGGCTTGGTGTTCGAACAGTAAACAGGTGCAGGTACTGTTAAAATACTCTTAATCTTTGCATTCTTCAATTCCTCCATTTACTGTCTCTTATTCAAATTGTCATGATGCAAAAAATTCAAACTTGTATGCACATACCTAGACAATTTACAAGTCCAAATTATAGTAGTTGTTTCAAATCTAGTCAGTCACATGAATCAGATGCAAAAAATTCAAACTTGTATGCACAATAATAGTAGTTGTTTCAAGTGTAGTCACATGAATCTATTAAAATGATGACAAGTTTAGATATAAATTAGTCCTGATAAATTAAGACTGGTCTATAGGAAAAGAAAGATTAACTGCACTAAGACTTCTAATATTACTGTTCTAATATTATTGGAGGCCCAGATTTTGTATGTGCTATTTAATTATCGATACTTCAGTGAGTATATAGTTTCTGTACTGGTTTGAGTATCATCTAGTATTTGGGTATGAATGTTTTGACAGTCTTACGTTTAACTAAATAAATACAATCAGTACTGTCAGTGCTGCTGTGAATCTTGCTTGACAAAGTGGAGCAGCTGGTTTGTCCACTTGCTTGACACAGTTCACAAACAAGGAAAACACCTGTGTAACTCTATTAATTTTACATGACATGCTCTGCTCAAAGAAGATGGGCAACCAGAAATAATGCAAAATACAAAAGATTAAAAGATTATGGAGGTTAATTATCAAATCTTGATATTTCACATTTTGTTGTGGAAATTCCAGTGTTGTCAAAACTACAATAACAATGCACCATAAGCTCTAGTATAGTATATAATTATTTATTAACACACAATTCTGCTGTCAGAGATGATAAAATAATTATTATAATTATATGACAGTGCATGAAAAAAGAAATAAATTATTAGAAATCAAATATAACAGAATTTTACAACCACTGCTTTCAGAATTGCTTTGGCACTTCACAAAGTTATAAGTGAAATATACATTTTCAACATAGACTCTTTCATACAATTGTACGCATTAAAAATCTGTACAATAAGTAGTATTTCTATTTGTGTTTTGGCTGTACAACTTCAATGGTTTCTAAATTTAAGTGCTTCTTGTAAAAAAGGTTTTGCACAGCATCTTGGCAACCAGAGTGACTGTGAACCCACCAAGATCTGTTCTAACAGTTTTACAATTTTGTTAGTGAATGACAATTAGGCGTATCATTTCCTGGGCTTGTAACCATAAGAATAGACCTACTTATTGTGAAAGGTCTGATTTTTTCCAGTTATACTTTGGGATTGTGGATTACTGTGAACTCACTCTAAATGTTGTTACAGATATACAATGTTCTCCTCCCCGCCCTCATCCCCATTTGGTCCTTCCAATGAGAGGTAGGCCTGTGGGGGCAGGAGGGGCGTGAGAGATGGAGAGGACGAGTAATCTTCCTCGTAAAGTCCGTCAGATGTGACCTCTGAACTCCATGACTCCAGTGACTGTCTCCCACGTGGTGGACTGAAGTCTGCAAATAACAATTACATTATATATAAATTATTATAATAACAGAAAATAACTACCATGTGATTTTTGCGGTATTAAATAACCTCCTATTCATGGGTTTCACCTTTCTGTTTATGGGCGCCATTTTGAGGACTTTTTGTCATTCATAACATTGCAAATATTTCATCACTTTGAAACTCATTTGATCATTGTGAATCAATCTTAGTTAAGACTGAGCAGACATTTATATCACACGCAATAACAAATAACAAATGGCTAAAAGCTGACTACCAAAGACTGAATGAATTTCTGGTCTGTTCAGTATTTTTTGTTTGCATTTAAAAAAAAAAATAAAGCAAAGCAAATAAAGTATTATTATTTAACAAAAAAAAATTCAAAACATATAATACTTTTTCATTCAAATGCAGTTATGCCAAATAATAGCTACTTTGTGTTAGTGGTTAGGTTCACAAAATGTATGATTTTTGATAATGTAATTTGTTTATATGTTCCTGTTCCGTTTGCTGTAATCACATCTGCTGACTATGAAACTAACTCCTTCCTTAGAAAACAGAGCATGAGGAAGTTACTTAGCTTTGACTGACAAGAAATCCTAAGGCCCTGGATGAAATGCTGAGAATGTAGGGGACTCCCTACATACCAGTCCATGTCAGTCAAACTGCTACGTGCTGTATTTTAAGTAAGAAGCTCATTTTTAATTAATACGTAATCATTAATATAATTAATAATTTATTCTATTAATAGATAATAATTAATAGGTTCAGCGACATTCCTAAACCTAACCCTGATCCTGAACCTTAACCTGATTGTGAAAGAATATATAGTCAAATATCAACATTTGCAAGCACATACCCTAAACACTAAATAAGTGTTTTGTCTTAACTGTGTTTGGGGAGAAAAATTATACCAGCGTTAACAGAAAGTAAAATGAAAACTGTATGTTTTTTATTTAATCTATGTCTTGTCAAAAAAGTCTTTTTAGACTTGGCAGAACAAGTGAATAGGTCGGCACTGTTTAAAAATGGTTGCTGTGGTTGCATTAGAAGGTTTAGTCCCACCCACAGACAAATGGATAAAGTAGTGAGGCGGTGTACATACTTGTCAGTTTGGGGGGCTGTGCTTGGACCCTGGAGCCGATGGAGTGCATGGACTCGCTGATGGGCTGTGTGGAGCTGTAGCTGCAGTTAGTATAGGTGAGACGGTCGGACATCTGCCGGTTGTGGGCCTGGCTCAGTAAAGTGTTGAGGCTGTTATAGAGACTGGCGCTGAGGCCCAGGTTTGTGCTATAGCCAGAGGAGCTCAGTGGTCCATTCTGAATCTTCTTGGGGGTAGATAGCAGACTTTGGTGATGGTTGTTAGCAGACTGGTAGAGGTGGCTTTGCTGGAGAGTGGTAAGCAAAACAGTTTCATTTTCATACATTCTGCAATTACCATCCAAGCTACCTGAGTGAGAATGGCTGGGCACCTGAAGGAAAGTAAAGAGGAGAAAGTATGATTACTGATAATACACAAACATCTGCTTACATGATTCTTATTTTTTAAAGTATGTTGTTAATAGTGGTGGGCTGTTATCTGTGTTAACGTGCTGCGATAATGTGGGACTCTTATCGGGCGACATAAGTCTATGACATCATTGCAGTCTATGACATCATTGCAGTCTATGACATCATCGCAGTCTATGACATCATTGCGGTCTATGACATCATCACGGTCTATGACATCATCACAGTCTATGACATCATTGCAGTCTATGACATCATCACAGTCTATGACATCATCACAGTCTATGACATCATCGCAGTCTATAGCATCATCGCAGTCTATGACATCATCACAGTCTATGACATCATCGCAGTCTATGACATCATCACAGTCTATGATATCATCGCAGTCTATAGCATCATCGCAGTCTATGACATCATCACAGTCTATGACATCATCGCAGTCTATGACATCATCACAGTCTATGACATCATCGCAGTCTATGACATCATCACAGTCTATGGCATCATCACGTGGTAACAGTTGCTATGCTATGCTACGCTGCATGAGGAGGGTCTCTGGTGACGATGGGCAAGTCACGTTGGGTCATTTCATGTCCCAGCCACTAGAGGCATCATTTTGCAATACTAATAGGCCCTCTGCCAGCCTCAGCGTTTGGGTTTAATAATTGGTTTTACTTATGTTGCACTTTAGATTTGAAAAACAAATATCAGTGCCACTGTCAGTTTAAAATCACATATACACAACAACAACAACACTCCACTTCTCTTCTAACCTGGTAGTGCTGTGGTGGTATTGTGATGGGGAGGCTGCTTTGTCGGTTGTGTCTCCAGCTCTGAAGCAGTCTTTGCTGGTCTTCAATCTTCTCCCTCTCCTTTTCCACACTCCTCTGGCCCTCCTTGAGCCTGTCCATGTTTTGTTTGTACTCGAACAGTTGGACCTCAAACTCTTCCCGCTCACAGCGCAGTCTCTCAGCCTCCAGGAGGCACTGCTGCTCTCTCTGCCTCAACTCACTCTCCTGGTCACTCTGAAATACCCATTCACATAATATCAGTGGTTGAAGAAGTACACAATTGTGTTACTTAGGTAAAAGTACAGATATTGGAGCAAAAAATACTAAATCAAAAGTATAAGTATCACATTAACAAAATTGACTAAAGAAAAATATTAAGTACTCATTTAAAATTTAGCTTTTTTCCTAACTCCTAACAGATGTTTTTATTTGTATGTTGCTCAAACTATGAAAGTATTAAAAATAAACCCCTCTGCCTTTTCAGCAGGTCTCAGACTATAACAAAAGAGTAAAACATTTACTCCTAAACCTAAAATTTGAACTTAAGTACAACACTTTACTAATTTTACTTTATGTTCCACCACTGTATAACATTAAGAGCTTTGTTTTTCATATAAAGCAATTTGATCATTTAAACAGACCCGATGCCTCTTAACATGATCAAATTGTGGAAAATATCACCAGACTGACCTGCTGCTTCTCTCTGGCCAAACACTCTTTGTCCCAACGCTGTTGTTCTTGTTTCAACTTCAAATGCAGTTTGTGGACTTCATCTGATTCTTTTTTCTTTTCCACATCCTCCTTTTTCTTATCAGAAGGCTTTGGTTTTTCCTGTTCCTGTTTCAAAAAGTAAATTCAACATTATTATTAACACAAATTGAATGCAACTACTATTTTAATTACACACACTTAAAAAAACAAGTTAACCAGACAACTTAAAGAATAAACAATAAAAACACATGCATGAAAACATAATTCAATTAATAAAATGTAATTTAAATGTCAACATCTCAAACTGTGTCAAATGCCAAAGAACAAATGTGTTTTAAGAAGTTATTACCAACAGATACAGTACAGAAGAGGCTTGTCTAAGTATGAATAATTAAAATTAAAGACACGTATTCTTTAATAGTGTAAAATGTTAAATATTCTTTCTATTCTGTTATACCGTGTTTTGGAGAGAAGGCAGGGCCCGCACTGGCGTCAGCTCTCCCTCCTGAAGCAGTAGTTTCTGGATCTCACAGCAGCTCTCTTGAAGGTTCACAGTGGCCTGCCAAATCAGGACAACTATTACAATCTGTTGACCAACTTGAATATAAGAGCAGATCTGTTTTCACGCACCTGTAGACTATAGAGAAGCTGAGTCAGACTTTGGACACTCTCGGCCACCTGCAGAATAGGTGGAAAAATAGAGAATAAATATAATATAATATAACAAATACAATATATTTAATTATTTAAGCTTATAGTGTCCGCACTTTGATCAATGTATTTTTGGCCTCCCCTCTTCTGGGTTCAGCGTTCCACTCATCTGTCAGGTCACTGTCCGATCCAAGACAGGACGAGCTGATACTGAGCGTGCTCAAATAGTCCGCTGATAACAAACAGCCAGTTAAAGTTAAAGTTAGTATCTAAGCAGCCTCACAATAAACAAAAGAGTATTAAGTGTAGGCCTGTCACGATAAATTATATATCGACACAGATGGAACAATATTTTGGGGGTCTGCATTTATCGTGGGTTCTTTTACCTTGTAGTAGTGGGATATTTTTCGGTATTTTTTTGGAACATGATCAAATTCGAGCTGTCAACTTCTATGACTCATTATATATACAAACTAAGTACTTAAGTGATACATTCTACTAATTAATTCATTGAATTCAGTTCATTTAGTTAATATTGTACATTTGGAATAGTTTTTTGGGGGATGACTGCTTTATGGTTTGGTTTCAACATTATCATTTATCGTCTATATTTACTTCAGGAATATAATTTTACACTTCAACATTTGTTATCGTGACAGGCCTAGTGAAGTTTTTTGAAATGACTGACGCTCTGAGTGCACATCCTGGACACTGTCTTCACTGTTTGACTCTAGACCGGTGCAGTGCAGGTTCTGAACTGTGGCCCCATCACGGCTCTGCAGGACACTCATCAGGTTTTCCGCTGGAAATAAAACAAATAGCTGTTAACTCACTATTTAGACCAAAATGTAATGTTCTATACGTAAGTTAACATAATGAGATTTTTTTCTGTTTAATCTGTTGTTGAAAAAGAGATTTAAAGTAAATATATTCAGTGCTACAAACCAAAGTGAATGCTAAAGTGTCTAGTGCAAGGCCAACAGAAATGTCTGAAGAAGAATCCATTAAGGTCTTTAAATCCTATGTCATTTTTCCACTCTTCCACTGGGTTCTCTTACCTTCCTTTAGGGCAGCATTGAGCAGTGTTGTGGCCAGTCTGGGAGTGTCACTGTCGGCTTGTACCAATAGGTGGCGATGTGGTATAGGTTCAGGAGAGCCAAGGCTGAGCTCAGTGAGTTCAGCGTAAAGCTCCAACTTTTCCTCCAGAGTGTTGCAGATCATCTGATCCTGAGCCAGCAGTGTTTCTGTGGAAATAATACGTC
The DNA here is from genome assembly GCA_000787155.1 of Scartelaos histophorus. Classification (NCBI taxonomy): domain Eukaryota; kingdom Metazoa; phylum Chordata; class Actinopteri; order Gobiiformes; family Gobiidae; genus Scartelaos; species Scartelaos histophorus. The sequence goes on along the minus strand of KN488480.1, from coordinate 18,096 downwards.
ATTTGAATTAAATGATTATTAATTATTTAAGGTATAATTACTTTAAAGACAATTTGTAGATTTGTAGCCTCTGACCTTGAAATTGGGTAATCTTTTGAATTCTAGCCTCTGTTGCCCGTTTTGTCTCCTCTGATTCATTACTGCGCTCCTCTTGCTCTTCCTCTTCGGGACAACTGCAGTCAGATGTTTAAGTATATTTTAAGTATACTCACACTTGTCACACTTGCAGTCTAATGACACACAATTAATAAGTGACTGGACTTGTACCTTTCTACAGCTTGTCTAATTTGTCTCATCCATGCGTTCCTTTCTTCTCTGGAAATAGTGTGAACTTCATACATCTCTGGACCAACTGATGATGCTGAGATCAAGAACATTCCTCTTTCCTCATTCGCTACTTCTCTAACAATAAGCTTCTGTAGTGGAATAACTGGAGGCTTTTGGTCCTGTAAAAACAGTATTTGTTGCAGACAAAACTTAAATACTTGTAAAAGTGACATTTCAGTACTTACCACAGCAGCAAATGTAAAACGTTGATCTTTTTCTTGCAGGAAAACCAAGACATCAGTGAGTAGAAGAGCTAATGTATCTATAACACACAAAGAAAAAGTAAATAATGTGCACCCAACTTCATAAAAACAGATTTCTTATAGAAACTTTTATTCCAACCTTTTAGACGGCCGGTCGCCGTCTTCCAGTAGACGAGGCCTTTGTGTTGCAGGACCCTGTGTTTACTACAGAGATCCTGCTTGGCAAATACTTTGTCATTCTTCAGCTTGGCAATGCTCTTGTTCTCAAGCCGAGTGAGCACTTCCTGCAGCTCTTGACTCCTCTCATATTTATTCACGGTCATGTCCACTGCTGAGATGATATCTCGAATATGAACAAGTGCATTTGATAAGTCCTGATACTCCTGACTTCCCTCTGTGGAGATAATACAAAGAACCATTCAATTATACATTAGATAGAAGATCTGATATTACACAAAATAACTCTTGTGCGCTTTAAGCCATATTAGAATGTTGTTTCATCATCAAAAACAGACCTGGAGTTTTGTTTGATTCACACATACAGTATTTAATTAACCCTTTATTATTAGTCTGTCTACATGTTCGAAGTTCAAAACACTCTGTTCCACCTTGTGACGACATCGTCAACTCCTTCCTTGAACCATTTGTTCAGTAGAGGCAATTCCAGGGCTAAAATCATCCAAATGATTCTAGTAAAGGTGTTTGGAGCGCTTCTTGCACTTCTACTTGACCTCACATGGTGGAACAGGAAATATACTGTTTGAGAGAATATCTCAAATATGCTGTATGTGTGAATCAAATGAAACACAACTACAGGTGTCATGAGGAAACAAAATTATAACATGCATCAGAAAATGTAATATTTGTGTTTTAAATTACCAGCCAACAAACAGTTGTGTAGTATTTGTCACAATTACTTACGTTTGGTGTATTGTAAAATCCTTTCCAGCAAAACTGGGTATTTTGTAATGCGCTGTGTGACCAACAAAATGAACTCTGGCACCTCTCTCCTTTTGACAAGTATGTTGTTGCTCTGTTGCTGTGATGGTAAATCATAAAGTAAATAGACTATTTGTATTTAATACATTTGTAAGATTTTTTTAATATATTTAATAATTTTATTTTTAAGCAATCATTTACTAAACTCTTACCTTCACAAAGTTTTGGAGTTTCTTGTTTTGTTGTTGCAAATCTTTGAAAATGTTGACTGCCTCCTTGTGGTGACTGCAGAACTCTCCATACATCTGCTTCATCTTCTCAGCATTTTCATCTGAGAACTGATCAAAACACACAAACTTTACAAACCTAGTAGTGTATTTTAAGTCTATGTGCAGATGTGCCTTTACTAACCTGCTGAAGTAAAATATCACCAATACTGTGAATGAGATAATTGTGTGGGTGGTGGAGTTGAGCTGAGGCCTGTCTACGTTCCTGCAAAGCTCCAAACAGATTTTTGTGGAAGTGGATGAGGGAGTCGAGGCAGGGGAACACACGTGCCACACAGTCCAAGTCCAGCTGCAGCTCCTCCAGCATCCCTCTCCTGAACACCTCTGACATAACCGTCAGCGTCTGGATGTGATGCAACTCTGTCTGGAGCAGCTCTACGCTCAAAAAAAACCCAAACATGTACTATATCAATCACTTTGCCTAATATGGAGCTGTAATAAATAACATTACTGCGCTATTAGATGCTCCAAAGTGCATGTGGAACAATGATCAAACTAAGGGTCTAAAAAATTGTCTCACCATAAATGACATCCTGGCGCTTTACAGTAAATCGCTCATGTTGTCGACAGAAGTCCGGGCTCACAGCTAGACTCCAGGACTCTGCATCAAGCCCCAGCTGGTCCGCAGACAAATCACCTAATAAAGAGCTGCCCAAAGCATCTGCAAAACCCCAAACATATTGCTTGAGTTTTGTATTTTGTTGATTAATTTTGTATATAACTTGTGTTTGTTGGTACCTTGTGCGATGACCAGTATCTGGTCAGAGGACAGAGGGGTCACAGACGCTCCTTCATCAATCACTGATGAGGTCGCACCAGGCAACTGAGAACTCTCATCTTCCACCACCGACTTATCGTGCAGCTGTCTGTCAAAATATACAAAAAGAGTGTGGGGACTGAGATGTAGTAGAACTTTAACAAGAGTTATCGGTGGAAGTCTGTGATGCAGCAGGTTAAATGTTTTGTTTTATTGTTTCAACATAAGTTTTGTTCTAACTTGCTGTGCTGTTTTACAAATTTCCTTTCTACCAAGCTATAATTACCAGACAGACCTCTTACCTACTGTCTACAGAGATAGACATGCTTTTGGAGAGTTGGGCTACTGGTTCTCTCTTGTCTTTTGTAGTTGTTGAAATTGAGGAGGAAGAAAACAGGGATATAGTGTCTTTGGTTGAGTCTGGAACAAAATTAATAGAAGAAAATAAGTTAAAAAAGAACAAAGATGTGTATTCACAATTATCAAATATTACATAACTTCGTAATTAAATATTTTAACACTGAACAGCTTACTCATTTACAAACACAACCCAGCCCTGGTCTCCCACCAAGACAGATTAAAAAGTAACTAAAAAATGGCTGTGGTATGACTGGAGTAATGGTTTACTAGTCTAACCATTTGGGTTTTATAGGGACAGGACATAACAGCTGAATAATGGATCAAAGAGAGAGACTGGGGGAGGACATTCTCAAAATGAATTAGTAAAAGGACACACAGTGTAATGAAGCTAATGAGACTCACTCAGGGGGAGGGACAGGGTCTTGCTTTTCATCAGCAATGCATTCTTCTCTGACTGTTTCTGAATATAAACAGCAGTATTATGTAAATCACAGAGGACATAAGACTGCAATAAACAGTATTTCAGATACAATTTTAACACACATCTGCACACATTGTGAAAGAGTCAGATTTCATAAAATAACACATTAAGCAAATTGTGCATTTTGTTTTTGTCATGACACTAAGTACACTAAGCATATATATTTATATTATTGCTACATTGACCTGTTTTTGGCAATACAAGACTGTGACAAATTAATGTTATGTGCCGCTTTTGTATGTTAGTTTCAGAGACTCATGTTTACAATAATAACATTTTGCCTGTTTATTTTGTAACATTTAAAGTGTATTTATGTTAACTCAAAATGATGAATGAGGAGCTTACCTTTACACAGCTCATGGCAGACTCACGGCAGCTCTTATGAACCTTCAGGAAACAGTCTGCAGGCACAAAGCAGACGACAGCCCGGTTATCCCATAATAAACAACATTAACAACATTAGCACATCTCTGGAGTCACAGCGGAGATGGCTGTTGTATTTCTCACAGTAAATGGAGGAAGAGCAATGACAACATGCACATTAGTACAACAAAACATTGCAGCGATGTGAGGATTTTTCAACAAATCTAAACATTTGAAAACCATAGCTCGTAAAACAACTGCCCTTGTTGTTATAGTCAGTGTTGTACTTACTGGAGCAATGCAGCAGCTCCTTCCCAGAAGCAAACTTATCACAGGCCACACAGAGCACAGAGCCAGACGGGGACATGGGAGCAAACTGATGTCCATTGGCTATTGTCCCTTTTTCTTTTGTCTCCTTGACTTCTTTACCCTTGACCTAAAACATGGTAAACAGTCACATTTTTATATAGCACTTTTCCAATGTGCGCAGACAATGTTGTCGAGGTGGATGAGGTGTCTTGCCCAAGGACACAACAAGAGCATTTGTCTGTGGAAGCTGGAATTGCAGCTCCAAACTGTGGGTTAGTGGATCTGATGGCTCTACCAATGATGTGTCAAAAGCAGGATTTAAACTGCTTTCAACTCAGTGGATAAACACTCAATTTAGCTACTATTGCCCATAAAATAAATGTATATAATTTCAGAAGCAGAGAGAGAGAATGCTGTGCCTGTCATAATATTTTTTTTTTAAGAAGCTTAGTTTGAAGCTTAGTTCTGTCCTGTTAAACAAATCCTCCCACCTCTCACTCTCAAATAAATTTACATTCACAAGTGACCTAGTATTAGCCAACACCTATACAGGACCATTAACACTCATATTGACCACATACTCCTGAAAATAGTGATGTCAGTGTGATGTCAAAATATCAATAGAAGATCACAACCTCCAATGATAAACCCAAAGCAGGATAGTGGCAGTAAAATATTGCCAAATTATACCTTATATAAGACATGAACTGCAATAAATGATTATGGCAACACTTAAATTACTAAATGACAACACATTATATTACTATTGCACTGTAATTAGTCAAACTGGTTCATTATAAAGTTTCCAACATCTTAAAACGTCAGTGTTTCCCACAATGTAATAATTATGTTGGTTTAGTGGTGGTTACTTGTCCTTAACTCGCCTACTGAATGGACTGGGTGCAGATAATGGCCTCTAGTCTGTTTGCTTTGTTAGGGAGCTAAATCATAATTTTGTCAATACTTAATGTTCATTGTTGATTGAGATGTGTGGTTGTCTTGTACATGTGTGATTCTGTGTGAGTGTGTATGAGTTGTTGATTGGGAGTAATTTCATTGTATAATTTATTTCTGCAAATCAGAGACTGCAGATGGAAATACGCGATTTAGCTGTAATCTGGTGCAGGAACATCATTTTTGTATGAGCTTAATGCCTCTGTATACTGTCCTGTCAAATAAAGACTAAACTAAAACTAAGAGCTGGTGCAGTTGGTTCATTATGTTTGTGGGCCTGATGGGGTAATCGTGCAAGGGAGCATGTTTATTTTCATTGTGGAGTTAACAAGGAATTCTTGAAGTGCAGATTTGTTTTTTTCTTCACCCATGTGCATCAGATGGGTTACTCATATGTGAAAACAAATGAATGCACACGTGTCTCAAACTAGGGAGTATACTGTGGAATGTGGTTAGGTTCCTCGGGCGGCGCTGGGGGTCCGTGCATTATGTAAGAATATTTTTGTAGAGTCCTGTTGCTAAGACCTGGAGTGGGAGAATTTTCCTTTTCGCCAAATAAAGGCACTGTCAATGTTCACACAAAGGCTCCTTGGTGCAAGAATTCACTGTAGCTGAGCGGTAAACTAAGACCCACGCCCCCTCGTAACCTTTTATGTTTCAAATAATTACTAAAGTTCTAATTATATAGATTAATTTGTTTTTGTTTTTTTTAAATCTGTGTATATAAAACAAAGACGTGGAAAATGTAACTAAAATGTTTTAAGCATTTTTAAGTGTACTATGTAACTTTTCAGGTCAAAGTCCTGTTATCTGCTCCATTGAGATGATATTACTTTGCCTGAAATATATTACAAAATGATGTAAGTTTAAACACATCTGTTTCCATGGAGACAACAAGGTGATGTCTTATCTATGAAGAGGCTAACCCGCATGTTTCTTTCAAGGCACTTTTTGAGCCATAAAAGCACCTGTAATTGAATAAATCTGTTCAGTTGGAGGCTGAGGCCAGTTAATTGCAGAACTGACAGATTGGGAAAATCTTTTGTCCCTAGAGCTATCCAGCTTTACAATCTATCAATTAAGGACAAGGACAAACACATTGACTTTTCTGCTTAGATTAATTTTACAATTTTATTTTATTCTATTTTTATTTTTAATATTTTTTATTTATAATACAGAGCAAACCTGGAACATGAATTTCCCCTTGGGGATAAATAAAGTTTATGTCTTTGTCTATGTCTATGTCTAAATGGAAGATAAATACATTTTGTGTCATACTATGGAACAAGCCAGGCAAAGTAATGACATCTCCATGGAGACACCCAGGACATGATCCTAACCAGAAAAGTTGCTTGGTGCACCTTCAAGCAAGCTTTGGCAAATGACGTAGAGTTTTATAATTACACAGAGGCTGTGTGACATGCTCAGTATCAGATGTTTTGAGTTTTAAAATTATGTAAACAACAAAATCATCTCTCTCAACACGATCCCTCCAATTACTCACATAAGATTTTGTTATTTGCATGTCATTTAGATAATCTTAAAGGTCCAGATGTCAAATAATAATCAGATTTTCATGTGCATGTAAGCCACTGATGGTTAAACAGTAGATGATAATGACTTTAATATTGTATGTCAGAGTGGGCTTACCTTCGTTTTGCTGCGTGTGCTGCTCATCCTGTTTTTGAGGAAACTGAAGGTGCGACTGACTTTGTACTTCTCCGATTCAGCTTTAGAAGGAATTATATATCTGTCCCACTCCTCGTCCTCAATCCTGTTTAAATGCAAAAAAGAACATTAAGGAGTAAAATGTTTCATAACAATACAGTGTACGGTAATGTTACTTTAAAGACCAACACTTAAACATGCATAAGATTATTACTACAGTGAGAGAATGCTGTTTGATTTCTGAGTTAAATTTTTCTACACAAAGGTTAAAGTGTAGACATGCTTCAGTGTAATAATGCATATTTGTGGATCCCTCTTCTAACAGTTACTCATGCTCAAAACATGCCTGAAGTGACGATAGTCTAGAGTGGTTCCTATTTATGGTATGACCTTGGCAAGGCACAAATGATTAACATATCAACTGTTCACACCACTGTGGGATAAAGAGTCAAGACATATAGAGAAGACATACAGGGTCACATACACGAAACATGAACCAAGCCCATGTTAACTTACTCTTCATCAGACTGTTCTTTTAGTTATGAAATAAACAGTATTGAAACAGATGTGAGATGCAGTTAAAAGATTGCGTTCACATGACATCACAACATTACACAATCCTTATTTAAAACGGTTTAAAATGGAGCTGTCAGAATGTAGATTTATTGATGTGGTTTATGGTTAATATCTCTACAATTATACTCGACCTATCCTCAAAAATTGGAACAAACATCAATGTCTTCTGAGTCAGTATAAACAAACAAAGGTTAAAGTTATTTCAAAAAGTGGTTTTAATATTCAATGCCAATGTCATAATATTTTTGGATTGGATTATTGCTGCAACAACATGATTGCCTTGCCAAATCCTTCAAATCAGGAAGGAATCCTGAAACTCGTGAATTTGTTTTCAGATTCAAGAATGTGATGACGTCATAATCCCAGATGGGGGGCAAGAGTCACTTATTCCTATTGGTAACGTTGTACTTAGTCATGAAATATCTAAAAGTCGACTCAGGAATCCACTATATAACATAAGAAATAATATTAGCTGTATGTTAAATGTATTAAATATTACTAGCCTACAGAATGTTATGATGTCATCTGAAACCCTGCAATTGGAAAGTCTTTTTACAATGGGGTTAGAGAGGTTAAACAGAAATGCAGGCTGGAGCTTCTGGCACAGCACATACTCTTTGAGGAACTCTGTGAGGGTGAGGTGTTGGAGCGATGCGCTGCTCTCCTCCTCAGCGGACTGGGCCCGTTTACGGAAACCCAGTATCCTGCACGGACATGACATACCTCAGACCACCATGTTTGCTTTAGCTTAGGAAGACAGGACTGCACCACATGTATCCCCCACACACAGAGGAACTCATTCATTTCTCAGCATGTTTGTGTGCAACATAAACATGATATTGTTGTACAGTTATAGAAAATTACTCTGGAAAATATTTCATAAAGCAGCATTAATAAGACAGAAGATTCAATCCAAAAAGCATTAGCTTGTTAGCTTAAAATGGAGGTGAAATGAGAGGTAAGGTTTTCTCTGTGTTTATACCATGAGCTTATAGCACAATACACTGCACACCACGTACAGGGAATCCAACGTGGTCTGCCATTGTTTTGGTGTTTACTCAAAGCTGCAATCCATGAAAAATGAACAACCAAGTCTTTGAACAGACTGTACTGTATTCCACATCCTGTCCCCTCAGATCCTGACCACAAAACGATACACTTACAAATACAGACATACAGACTTACCTTTTTTCTCTAGACGGAGTTTCAGTCAGGCTGAATGCTCGCTGCTCTGAAATATTACAGAGAACAAAGGGTCAAAGACATTTCTACAGAAGAATAAGACAAGCTTAGACAACCACAACAAATGATTTGAAACCACAAAGATCGAAAATGTTTCACAGAGAGAAAAACAAAGCCAAAGTAAGACAGGAGGAACACCCTTCTCTTAAAAGACATAAAGTTGAATTAATTCACAAAACAGCCATTTGTTATCATTAATAGATTAATAATAATGCCCAGTGAGTTTGAAACAAAGTCAGCTCATGAAAGTAAAAGTCAAGAGCACCTCCACCTTCATTTATCAAACTGTACCACTCCAAAGACAACCTCAGAAACAAGGCTGTACAATATCGATATAGTGTGAAAAATATTTGACCACTATAGTTCACCCACAAAGTCCAATTAAACATGTTTGTTGTTTTCTTATACAGCAGAAGGTTAAATTGTGCAGCTCAGGAGAGTTGGTGCCAAAAATCACCTCTTGTAGGAGACTAACTTGTACTTACTAACTGGGTTGAGGCGTGATAAAGATTTAGACAGAGATAAGGCCTGAAGCAGAGAGCGGCCGCTGCCATCTACACAGAAAACACATGTCCTCATGACTGGACATAATGCACAGAGAGAAGCATATGTGAAACAGCTTTACAGCAGCTGCATATCTGCTTTATGTGGAGCAAATGGGTCAGATTATCCACACCTTCAAAAGTGGGAGGTCAGCAGTCAGGGGTAAGGTCACCCACCTTCTGTAGGGTCAGAGATGGTAGCGTCTCTGTTTAGCAGCGGCCGTGATGGTTTGGCTTTGGGGGAGGAATAGGAGTAAGAGCGCAGGCGGACCTCAGTCTCCTCTGGGCCCTGGGGCACAGCACACACGAGTCAGTCTACAGTGCTGACGACGAACTTTAAGGCTAATTTCACCAAACACAAAATAAAAGGTTTTCATTTCTCCTCAGATCATTGTATATTGTCATTCTGTCCTTCAGGAAGACGTCTGACTATGTAAGAATGTGGAGTGTGAGTGATTGGTGGTGGTCTGTGGTCTGAGGCAGATTGGCAGGTTTGCTTCTGTCAGTCCACCCCAGAGCACCTGTGGCTACAGAAGTGACTTACTGTGTATAAGAAGTGAAATGTGAAATGTCTTTGACCAACCAAAAACACTATACTATACTACATTATAGCAGTCTTTACTAACAACAACAACTGGACTCAACTGGTTATGCTAAAATAATTACTTCATAATTATATATCACTGAAGACCGTATATATATTGTTAAATCAAATCATTTAAAAACACAGATAAAAAAACAAAAATCACAATCTTTGTTTTCACTTCAGGATTCTGTACTTCCACCTTGTTGTGACTAAAAACAATATAAAGCAGTCAGTGGTTCTTTTCCTGCTTTGTTCTCTGATGAATTGGCTGCTGTAAATCACTGCGCTCACTAAAGTCACTACATCAACGCAGATAAGAGCATGAACCCTGTCTCACCTACGCACGTTTTCAGTTCTTCGGTAGCTTTTATTCTAACTGATGAATGTTTTTTGCTCTATCCTTTCCAATAATTAAAAAAGTAGATTATATAAATGTATTATTAGGCCGTACCTTGGCAGAATTGTTGTCAGACTGTGTGTGGTCAGCGTCTGGTGAGGTGTCGAAGGAGTCCCTCTCTTCTCCAGAGCTCGACCGCAGACTTGCCTGTTTCCTTAGGGATGCAATTGGGTAGGAATGTCCCAGGATATCCTCTTCTTCACTCTCACACTCAAGACTTGGGCTAAACAAACACAAAAATGCATCCTTAAATATACAGAAAGCACTTTTACTCCTCTAAGAAACTACATATACGAGTATTCAGGACCTTTGCGTTTTTGCAGTAACACCCCTGTATTCTGGAGGGAGTGTTTATACAAATCTCAATAAACATGGCAACTCAATTGTGCTCAGCTTCCTGTCACTTCCTGTACCATAAGCAACACATTTTCAAATTTTAAAAGAATAAAAAATAAAAAAAACATGAAAAAGATGTTGTTAAATCACGTTTTAGCTTCATTACTATTTCTGATCTTAAATAATTATCAGAAAAGTAAAAGCTACAATCACAGAAAACATTTTAATGATAAAAGTAAGTGATAGATGCCAGACAAGTTTAAAATAAAAAAATAAAAGAAAAATAAGAAAAGAACCTTTGTTTGGTCCTGCAAAGGGAAAATTTCAGTGTTTTGCAACCCAAAGTTCAAGAACAGCAGAAGAAAATGAAACATGCAAACAAAAATCAAGACATAATTGTAAAAAACTAATTTAAAAATTAATTAAATCTCACAAAACACTGTACCAGTAGAGTAAACCTATTAGACAAAAAGCTATTATAAGTTTATTAAGTATATTTATGGTTTAATAAATACGTCTTACCTTAGATCGCGTGTCCTGTCTGAGAAGCTGTACCCCCTGTAGTTCACTCTAGGAGAAACTGTACGTGAGGTCTGTTTGTGTCCTCCTTCGAACAAGTGGAAGGCGGACGCTTGGGGCGACGAAGGAAACACAGGAGAGGAAGTGAAGGGAGAAGCGGGAGGCTTTTTGAGACCGGTTCCTTGGGGGTCCCGAGCTTCAGCTGGCGGTGAAGACGGGTAAGAGCGGGTCTCGGTGTTGGAGGGAGTCCCAAAGAAAGAGTCCCAGCCTGGTCTGCTCCCATCATGTGAAGAGTGGTACTTAATGTCCAAGTCATCTACCTGGAGCATACACAGGACAGTGAGCATTCTGTAGTCGAGTATACATGAATTGTTAAAGGTGCATTGTGTAACTTTTATGGTGGAGAGTCCTTTTCTCCATGAAGATGTTATTGCTTTACCTGGAATGTTTGACATTAAACATTAAGTTTCTCTAAGTATTTTTGAGCTATAAAACCACCTATAATATAACAGACATAAGGTAGAGCTGTTTAATGCCATACTGCGGAACATTCCAAGCAAAGCAGTGACATATCCATGGAAAGAAGCAGGTTTTGGACCCCCAGCCAAAAAGTTACATAATGCACTTTTAAATCTGCACTACACATAAGAAAATCTGTTATGAATTAGGGGGAGTGTGCAATTAATCAAATTTGAAATAAATCATTCCAATATTCAATGACTAAAACATTGTAAAAGAAAGTACAATTAATTAACTTCAGAATAATATGGGTTCTAGTTCTGTTCATCAACATATATAGAGCAAAGCCACTTTTCTATTTCAGATCCGATTTAAAAGTGCATATTTTACAGTCACTATTTTCTGATCTATGTTATAATGTTGTTTCTTCATCACAAACATCCCTGAAGTTGTGCTTTGTTTCATTCACGCATGTTTAACACACACACCCTGCATGTTTAGGTTAGTTCTTCTCTCAAACAGAAGATACTCTGTTCCACCTTGTGATGTCATGTGGTAATACAGGAAGTGCTCCACTGTGTTTATGAACTCGCCTTCAGCCATGGAACTGCCAATCTCTACCGATGAATAGATTAAAGGCAACTGTTATCCTGAAAACTACTATTACATGAAATCACAAGGTGGAACAGAACATTTTGAGCTTTGGAGATGTAGACAGGCTAATAAACCGGGATTACTGACACATGTGTGAAAGAAACATATTTCCAGGTATGTTTTTAATGAGGCAACTGTATTATAAGATGGCTAAAAGCTCAATTTTGTATAATACAGGACCTTCAAAACAAAAAGATATTACTTATTAAATATATTAGGCGCATAGATTCTCTGCAAGTTAATTTTCACAGTGTAAAAGTAATAATTTGTTACAATCGTGATTTCAGTTATCATTTTAATTACATTTATTTTTGCCATAATCAAAGCACATCTGTATATCTGTGTTTCTGTCTACTGTAATTTAGGAATGTTAGCAATTTGTGGCACATAAGGTAAACTTCCATTGAACCCACCAGCTTCCCGTTGGCAAACTCTCCGTCTTTGCCATGTATCATCGCCGACAGTCTTGCAGCTGCAGAAAGTGTCGGGGATGAGGCCTCTTTAATGGACTGACTCTTTTCTATGGATAAGGAAAGTCACAGTCAAAGGGTGCAGGCACTTTCCAATATAGCGCTTGGTTTCCACAACAACGCACAACACTTCACAAACCCAGGAAGTGACATCCACATCCTGGCCCGTCGCGTGTCATTGTTCAGAAACAGGATTTGCCTTGTGCCTGTGCACGGCTTGCATATACACACATTAAGACTGGAGCTCTGTACCTATTTCGAAGAACGCCCTGCCTTTTAATACAACAAATGGAAAAAACGCAGAGTATACAAGCACACAGGAGCATTGAGAGGTCCCATACAGTGAGACCTCTGTAAGCCCTGCTCTGGTTTAACAGTTAAAGAGAAAAACAGTCCTGCTCTTAAAACACCCTGGTCTCACTGGGAAACGTCTGTGACATGGCTTCTCCAAAACATAGTTAGTGAACAAAAATAACAAAAAGAATAGTTTTAGAATAATCTTGAGCTATATCAGAACTTATATAGGCCTACACTAGTATTCAGTTTTCTATTCTTTTTAAAAATTCAATTCTAATGTATAAAAAAGACAGTACCAAGCCTTTTTGTTTAGGTCTATAGTCATAAAAATAAATAAATTCTGTGCATTGATTAATTGACTAAACAAGGATGTGGCGTGCATAGACTGTGTGATTCTTTATACATGGCGTGGCACAAACAAAAGTTCTCAAAATGTTCAGAATCTCATGAGTATACAGAGAAAAACTGGTGTAAACAACATCTTCCTAAGTGAAAAGGCAGATAAAAAAGTCCAGTTATTCCCATAAGTACATAGACTGTATATAAGTCCAGCTAACTCACCCCTAATATTATCACATCTGCTGTTGTGCAGATACTAAATCGAAACAATCTTAATCAAATAATGAGTTGAAAAATACTACTGGCCAACTAAGACTAAGACTAATCAATTAAGCGATTAAAGAAGCACCTAAAACCCCTACATCAAATTTAATAGAAATATCGTAATAAAAGCTACACTCAAAAAGCAACCAAAAAGTATACCAAAAAATATAATTTCATCTTCGTATCTGTGCAGGTCTGAGTATGAATAAGGCCCTGAAACCCCACCTTGTCTGCAGCTTTCATACTAATGTGAAATTCCTGATGTTGTTTGCTGTCTGGGTTTTCTGGCCCACTTTTTGCCGATGTGAGCGGCACACCTAGATTTGAGTGTGTAGAAGTGGGATCAGTATAAGTGCAGTAATACATAATGACTATAAATCAAAGGATCAGCGTGGGAACAAAAGAGCTGAGATGTTTGCACATAAAACAAAAACAATATTTTTTTTCTTGGTGTTTTGAAGTCATTTTATTCTCCTGGGATACTCTATACTTTGGAGAACAAAGCGGGGTTTCTTTTTTGACTTAGAGTTCAAATAACAATCTATGTACTGGTGTTGTCACAATACTACAATACCACAATGATAATAGAAATCTTTTAAAGGCGACACAGGGTAATTTTAACACAAAATCTCTATCTCTTTAATATCATGCAGTCTGTTTTGATAAAACCCTTCTAAAAGTATTGAGGAAAGGTTCAATATTATCCTATTTATGTGATTTATTCAGTATTGATAACAGCTAAAATAAGTATTGACTTTCAATTCGAAGTTTAGTATGAGGACATCATTTTTTAATAACCCTACTATGCACTGCTCCTTTCATCATAATCTTATGTATGAAACCGCACAAGTGAAGCCAGCCATGTGAATTCACTGCAAAGCAATTTCCCCACAGGGACAAATAAATTCTTCTATTTAAAAGTAATGTGCCTTTGAGCACATCTTAACATAGATATGTGAAAACTTTGGTGAATGGTACAGCATGTTGTTTCATTCAAGGAAGATTGTTGCTCTTAGAATCCATAGTTTATATTTATGTCATGCCATAAACATAATACACAATACAAACTCACAAAAGTTTAACAGCCAAAAGATATTTATTCTGAGGAAGAGGGTTTGTGTGATCAAATAGAAAACAGGGTCAAATACTGGACATGGTCTTAACCACTGTTTGAAAGTGGATAGAGTTTCATATAAACCCACTCAAAGGGCTTGACAGGCAGCAGAAATAGTGTGGCTTATGAGCGGTGTCCAAATCCACAGCTGGTCACAGTGGGTAAAGCTTCGCACACAACTGACCCTTGAAACCTAAACGAACAGATGTGAAATAATAGACTATAGACTACAGAGCCTCTGCATGAGAATATCACCATAATCGATAATACTGAATCTAATTTAAAAGATAATCCCGGTAGATCAGTAGATAAAAAGCTGGACGAAACACTTTTGTACTTATTTAGTGTCTATAATTAGGCCCTATTCATAAAAAGTGACCCTCAAAAGGTCAATATTGAAACTAATTTAAAAGATAATCTGTTCCAACACAGTAGATAAAAAGCAGGATTAAACTTTTGTACTTATTAAGTATCTATAATTACTCATAAAAAGTTTGACCTTCTACAGCTCAGATCTTCTACAAAAGAATAATCAAAAAGAATCCAGTGGTGTAAAATAAAATGCACACATGGGAAATATTGAGTATCGTTACAGCTCGGTGATGAATCGATATAGTTATTATTCAGAGTGACCTAGCACAGACTAAACCACAGTGTCCTCTTGCATGCCAATTTGCTAGAAAATATATTTAGTTCAGTGTTTATAATATATTCAGCGCCTGTCCCAGAGTGAGAGCAGGCAGTATACAGTAGCAGCAGCCCAGAGTCAGACAAAGACAGCAGTCAGTGGCAGGTTTCCAGAGCACAGCAGCTCAGTTCAGAGAGTGACCCTTCGACCCACAATTCCCCTGGGACAGAGAGAGAGGGATGCAGGCAGGCCCAATGCAGAAAACTCTTACAAATGCTCTTTCTGTGAATTAAGAAGCCACCGGCCTATTGCAAAAATACAAACTATTAAAATTCTTGAATGAGGGATGCAGGCGTTTGGCAGGAGAGCACTACATGTGTCTGCACTTTCAATTGTGCGTATATTTGTGACTCCATAAAAACTCACTTTATCTCAAAAGGAAGAAATAAACATGGGAAAGTACATATATATTTTTTACATTTTATTTGATGTATTTTACACGCCCATAGTGCCAACAAAAATCATATGCAACACTACACCTCAACTGCCTGATGAAGACAGTTCCTTAAGTGCGTGTAATTGCAAATGAAAAAGCATGTTTTGGGGCGAGCTTTCAAAAACACAATAGACAATGGTGATAACTCAGGATATAACATTTTAAAATTACATAGAAAATACATTTTAATGCATCTAGTAGTTACTCTCCATGCAAACAGCAGCGGTAAATAAAACATGACTTAACTGATGAGATTTCAGTAAGTTCAACAAGAAACCCAACACCCCAATAAACAACTGCCATGCTGTACTGGAGAATTTACTTTTCGGAGACAACAAGCACAAGCAACAACATCTTCAAGTGGAGGAGGAATGCAAACACAGGCTGTTTAAAACTGTTAACCATCCACCATCGCTCTCCACAAACCCTCTCTGAGTTATAAGACATGTGGCCAATACGTCTCACTGTCCAAGCATCACATGTTTTTCTTCACTGCGTCGTCCAAACATTTAACCCTATTGTAGCGGAGCAAAGCCTGCACCTGAAATCACAGCTAACGTTGTTGCAGGTGGATGGTTGTCGACATGAACGGTTCAGAAGGAAAGAAGATAAAAGAATAAAACGAGGTCAATTGAGACAAAGTGAAACCCAGTGTATTACAGAAGAGCAGTCGTCAAAAAAACAGATGCCAGAAATTAAGGTTCAGTATGTAACTTTCTGGAGGTAGAACATCACCACCGTGGAAATAGAAAGTTAAACCCATTCTCTACAGAAACTCAAATGGTTTTATGCTGTGGAAGATTATAGACAAAAGAAAAACATTTAAATGCAAACACTCAGTGGAGGTGCTCCTACAGGTCATATAAGAGTCAGGTTTGTGGAGCTGCAAGCCACTCACGACAAGGACTGGATGTATGTTATTCACACGACAAGGAGTGGACGTATGTTATTCATACTTTAAAGATGCTGAAAATTGTACATAAACAGGACAGAATAGAATCTTTCCTAAATTGTTTGAGAATTATCTTGATTTGCTACTAATATGAGACCACATAGTAACATTTAAATAATCCTTATTTTTGTGATGAAAAATAAATTATAATACTACTAACACTAACGTACGTACAAATACATTTTTCCACCAGCTCTAGTTTTAAAAGCAGCAAATCTGCTTGTCATTTGCAATATATTGACTATCTGCGTCACCATATCCAGATATTTTTATTGAAATGTGAGCCACATTAAGGACCCTATGATTTTCATTCCTACTGCACATAAACATTTACACAAGAGACTTGCTACCTCGCCACCAATGAACTGTTAAGCAGACTGAATTGGAAAAGGTTTAGGACATAGGAAATAGTAATCATTACTTTTATGCCACGTCGTATTAGTGAGTTTATTGTAATTCCTCAAGCGTCGATTTGTTTTACTGTTGCTACACTGTTTTATTTTTACTCACTAACTAGGGATGTTCGGCATACCAGTGTTTTCCCTGTAGCCCAGTTTAAAATACAATGCACTTTATTGGCTGGAAATACTTACTGAGTTTATGGAAAGTGTTAGCATAGCTGTCTGCATCATGGGGGGCTCTGACTAAGACCAATTATGGTTTATGTTTAGACAAGAATATATAGACAGTAGCACTGGGCAATAGGGTGATACAAATGTAATTGCCAACTTTCAGTGATGATTATCATATTATATCAGCGCTGATACTGAAAAAAATGTTAGATCGTTTGGACATATAAATTGATGCAATATTTACTGGCCGTAGTTGGCCAAGTAAGTCCCATAATGTTTGAACTTTAATGTGTACAAAGTTGCTCTGTAGTTACTTGAGAGAAAAATAGCAGCTACATAACACTTTTGGATCAGATCTGCCTTATGTCAATTACTGTTCTCAGTATCTGCAGTGGTATTGGTTAATATCAGGTAGCGTCAGTTATTTAGAGCTATAGTATTGGAATCAGTATCGGAACTGAAAAAGCCTAATCGATGCATCTCTTATTGTGATTCACTGACTCTCTCAATGTTCAAACAGCACTATTTTTCCCACTGACTCCTCCTATTGGGTCCACAGCAAAAGAAAGAGGACTTCTGTCAGCTGGACAAAGTCATCTAAATATATACTTCTACTCACAACATAAAAGTTAGCAGAAGTTGGTGAATTTCACTTTTGCTCACAGCTAATGTCAAACTCAATTTCAATACTGCAGAGAAGGTGTGATAATTAATACAGTTTCTGGTAAGTGGATGTAACCAATTACAGTGAGGTGGTAAGTTTCAGAAGCAGCAGATAGCTTTAGTTAAGGTTAAATACAATATAAAGATAGTAATGTACATGAATCATGGTAAGATTGAAATTAGGGTCTGGCTCTATAAAAATTAAATAACAACTTACACACACACAAGTTATTTGACAGGGTTTTTCTTTGCATGACACTGGATCTTGTGTGTTACCTGCAAATAAGTATAATATTCTAAACTGAAGTAATTGTATTTCTAATAAAAAATATCTAATTTAAT
>JACN01150978.1:0-23502 GCA_000787155.1 Scartelaos histophorus | reverse complement strand
AAGTTTGTCTAAGTTTAAGTCTAAAATTACTGCATTTGAAGCTTTAGAAGATCTCAAAATTTGGGGGAAGTCCATTTTTAAACAGTTACTTTACAAAGCTTTTTTTTACGTGACACTTTTACTTTTATTTTTTGCTCCAGTATCTGCACTTTTACTTTTTCAGTACTGAGAGTAACGCAGATAAAAGCAGTAGGTTGGGCGCTGTAATGCTCTCATGATGTGGCGAGGAGACGGTTCTGGAGGTTTCTGGAGGCTTTGAACGCAGCGGTTTGACAAATGCGCGGGACCATCTGTACTAAAAGCTGCACTGTGGGATTTTCCTCAGCGCAAAAACACTAACCAAAGAGAAATGCAGCTTTGCGGTGGAGGATCTGTCAGTGGACTCGCTCATTTATGGTTTCGGGGATCAAAGTGTGGCTGCATGAAGCTCTCGGAGGGTTTTTTTGTGGAACATCTCGAGTTTTCTGCATTTGTCCTTCTTGTTTTAAACTGTAGTAACATCTAAAACAGTTTGGTGCGGGATAGTTCGGGGTGGGAAGAGGTCAAATGTCCACAAAATGAGACAAAACACGAGGTTAAATCACAGAGAACAAGAAAAAAAAAATAAAAAATTGCATAATCCAGCTCCCATTTTTGAGCTCACCATTTTTTATTTATTTTATTTAATATTTCTTCTGCAATTTTAAGCTTTTTGAAAACTACAGCTTCTAAAATGTAATGTAAAAATGTAACTCACCAGTACCTAACTCCATTTTTTATCCAATCGAAATATAAAAACATGGGAAAAAATGCCACAGGATCATTTTTAAGTCAGTCTTTGCTATTTTGTCTCACCAAAAACCTGTTATATTTTTCCATTTTGAGGATATTTTTGTTAAAGATGCAATATTACACAAAACTGACTCTTGTAAACCACGTTAAAACATTGTTATCTTCTCTAAAACAGACCCGGAGTTGTGTTTTGTTTTGCTCGTTTTACATTTAGTTCAGTAGAGTTCGAGTCTAGTGATGGAGGTGTATTTTAAAAAACACAGTGGAGCACTTCCTGTATCAGCACATGGCAACAACAAGGTGGAACACAATATATATATTTTTAAAAGTATAAGAGTTTATCAGTGCAAATTTCACTCTTCTTTCTCAATATAATGAACATTGTGCAATCGCAATAACATTTTAGTTTGAAATTTAAAGCTCAAACGAAACGATACCTATGCCCTGCAGAAAAGCTTGGCCAAAATATAAGTTATAAACATTTAAATGTATCAGAAAATGACTTAAAACTAGTGAAATTATATGTCCATGCAGCAAGATCATTTTACTTGACAACTTATCTTAAAATAAACTATTACTACATGGAACGGATGCAACGTTTTAGATAAATATACTTGAGTATCAAGCAAATCTGTATCACTGAAGCTAAAAACAAGTTTAATGCTGCAGGGGAAATGGATTGTAGCTTATTTTAAACATTTATTGCCTAAATTTAAGATTTTCTGAGTAGTTATTGAGTCATGGAAGAAATATATGTGACATTTTATATTATTATTATATTACACAATCAATTCAGAACTAGTAAGTTGTTAATAAATCCGAAAACAAGATGAATAACCAGATATAAGTTTTAAAATCTTGGTTAGAGCAGAGAAATTCAGAGAAAGAGAATCAGAAAATCAAACTCTTGTTATATTTACAGCTCCTTTTACCTTTAGTTCAGTGGAGATTGGGCTTTAACGATTCTACTGAAGGTGTATGGAGCTTCAAAAGATGGTGGAGCACTTCCTGAGAGAAAAACGCAGCTTAAATATGCAGAGTTTGCGTCTTAAACACGCGTGAATGAAACAAAACACAACTCCAGGTCTGTTTTTGATAAGGAAAATCTGAAAATTGCAATGGGAGCTAACGTGCTAGAGCTAACGTTTTGATAAGAGGCCATTCTATTCTAAACAACACATCCCAGTGACAAGGCCGGCGTGAGACCTTGGCCTCTCGGGGGTCAGCGGCTCTATTAGAATGGATCGCCCTTTTATACCCCGGCTAACGCTCCTGCGCGCGAGCTAACGTCCTCCCGTTCCATCACGGAGCCATTACCCGGCGCCCGACTGGAACCATTCGTCACATGTGAGCGATGAAAGTCGGCGTTAGCCAAGGGAAACCTCTCCTCCCCGACCCCCTCTGCCGCCCCGACCGCGGATCAATACATGCCACCGCGCTCCCCGCTACCAAAAAGTAATTATACACGAGAAATGTCGGCGATCGATGGAGTAGTCAGGTGAGGTTAAGGTGCGCTGCGATGTAGGGCCGGTACGAGAGCTGAAAATCCCGTCTTCACCAAACCAACTTAAGAGGAGCTGTGTGTAGCACTTACGGTTTTATAAAAGGTTCAATCACAACTGAACCTGCGTCGCCAGAACCTTAAAGCGCCATTTTCTGGTGTTTATAAGGTTGTTTTCTCGTCAAATACATAACTGGACTTGCGTTTTGTTTCATCCACACTGCACAAATCCTGCATTTTTTGACTTTTAGTTCTTCTAACGAACCAAAATCACATAGTTCCACTGCATACACCTTATCGTTTGGCATTTAAAAGGCTGAATTCATCCAATCTCTACATAACTCAATGGAAAAAGTGACGGTTAAGGTGAAAACTACACGGCAAATTTCTCTGACCTGGCCAAGATTTTAAAATGAAAATAAATTATCTTGTTTTCTGATTTATTATCTACTTACTAGTTCTGATACTGTTTAAAATGAACTAATTCTGTTTTTCTCATTTTAAAGACAGATCAGGTACAGCAACTTCAATGCAAAAATAAACTCTGGCCATGTTAAGATGACTTGAATTAAGAAAGTTTTATTCAAATGAAAGTAGATTTCACAAGCAAAATGATCTACCTTAGCAAGACTTGTCGTACTTAAAATATGAAAATACATCTTGCTACACTTGAGATGAGAAAAACAACAACTCTTTGCACTTAAAATAGGACACAAAATGAACTGTTGTTTGAATTAAGAAACTCACAATTGTTCCATTCGTAGATAATTTTACTTGTGAAGTTTTATCTGCTCAAGTAAAGTAAAATGTTCTTAATTTAAGTCATTTTAACTTACCGACATGTTGCTTTTGTAGTGTCTAATTTGGCCCAGTTAGGTAGATTATGTTAAGCAGAGGCTGCACTAGCACCGACTCATGACTGGTGCAGGCGCCGGGGTTTAGGACGTGACCATTCAGATCAGACAGCGGCATTTCCAATTTCATAACTTTTAAGTCATTTTCTGATAGATCTAAGTGTTTGTTTTGGATTTTGAAGCTTTTTTGCAGTGTTACACTTCATGACATCACAAGGTGGAACAGAGCATAATGATAATAATAAAGGATTACTCAGGCATGAAACAAAACACAACTCCAGATAGTTTTGTGAGAAGGGAACACCATTCTACCATGGTTTAAAGCTCACAAGAGTCCATTTTAATATAACTATTATTTTGTATTTTTAACCTGAAGACAGAGACACGTCCGAGTTTGTCTCACTTCATGTTCAGGCCTCATGTGAAAGTTCAGAACCTCCAGATTTCACTCTGTGAGCAGCAGAGGCTCTTCTACCATTGATCAGTGATTGGCTATAGGTTGTGGTGTAGATTGTGAGAATTCAGATCAGAGAGTCCTTTTAGCTCCTTTTAGGTCCTTTTAGGTCCTTTTAGATCCTTTTAGGTCCTTTTAGGTCCTTTTAGGTCCTTTTAGGTCCTTTTAGGTTTAAATCAACTGGATTTCAGCATTGGAACTGGCAACCCAAATGAGAGACTCAGGTGAGGCTCATGCTTCTGTCTAATTGGATTCTTGAGAACCAAAACACCAAATTATAACATATAACATAATAGTTTTGTAATCAATATTAAAGCAGCATTAGCATTTATTTGATTTGAACATGTCTACCTCATATATGGGGATGGAGACAGGTCAAGTTTATGAAATTAAAATCAAAATATTGCACAGGGTTATAATTAGCCACGCCACTTCCTGCCAAAAAATGTACACGTTTTATCCAGCTCTTATTATAGATCCATGAACAGGCCTCATGTGAAAGTTCAGAACCTCCAGATTGTTGAAGTCCATTTTTCCTGACCGTTCAGATCAGACAGCATCATTTCCGTCACACTCGCTTAGTCCACTTTTTTATACAGTCTATGGTTTAAACCCACTGGATTTCAGCAAGTGAGGCTCATTCTGCTTTAAACTGGCTAAAAACAAGATAAAGTTTAAACTCCTTGTACCTCATTTCTCAAGTATTTAAGCAAAAAGTGTCTTGCCCAAGTACAGATATATTAAAGCTGCCTAATCTTATCTAATCTAATTATAAATCTTTTTATTATTAGAGAATCAGGAAGTTATCTGTCATATAAACGTATAAATGCGGTGAATAATTTGGACGCTCTGAATATATAATGTAAATGAGAACTAACTTTGGATTATCGCAAACTGTATAAAGACAGATCAGGTACAGCAACTTCAATGCAAAAACTAAACTCTAGCTATGTTAAAATTAAAACTGAAGTAAATTTCACAAGCAAAATTATCTACCTTAGCAAGACTTGTCGTACTTAAAATATGAAAATACATCTTGCTCCACTTGAGATAAGAAAAACAACAACTCTTTGCACTTAAAATAGGACACAAAATGAACTGTTGTTTGAATTAAGAAAATCACACTTGTTCCATTGGTAGATAATTGTACTGCTGCTCAAATAAATCTGCTCAAATAAAGCAAAATGTTCTTAATTTAAGTCTTGGTTTGGTAGAAAATCACACTTGCTCCATTGGTAGATAATTGTACTGCTGCTCAGATAAATCTGCTCAAATAAAGTAAAATGTTCTTAATTTAAGTCATTTGGTTTGGTTTAATACACCCCCATCCTTCCCTCTGCTGAAAAATAATTATAAACATGAAATATTGACGACGGATTGAATATTCACGTTAAGTTAAGGTGCGGTGGTTTGGGGCCCCTGTGTCGGCTGTCAGGGGCCCCAAAGAGAACAAAAGGATGGCTGTGTAAGAGCAATTAGTGCAGAATGAAAAAAAGCAAACGAGGTGACAGTCCAATTATGAAAGTCTGAGTCTGTGTGTCAGTCATTTGTATAAAACTGGGCAGAACTAATTATTATAGGTCATATGTTATGTAAAATAGACTTTTATGAATTACGCTTATGTTCCCTCACCAAAAACAGACAGATTATTAGTTTTTTTGTGTCATTCAGCTTGGTTCTTGCTTTTATATGTTCTGAAGTGGAAAAGGAAACAGCTGCATCCCGGATATGGTCCTCTGTGTTTTTAAAGTCCACATCATATACAGAAGTGGTCTAGGGGACTAACATCACCCACAGCGTTTATTCACATTAGGAATAGGATTAGAAATAAGAATTGATTTACAGACAAAATAACTCAATAAAAAAGGATCATGTAGAGCAGGTTAATACGAACGTGCAGCTTTTACAGAAAGAGAAGCGACAAATTTTGAGTGAAGACAATTTAAAAAAGAGCTGGAGTTGATGGAGCCGGAAGCAAGTCCATGAACACAAAACTACATCACATCACAAACAGACCTGGAGTTGTGTTTTGTTGCCAGATAAGTTAAAAAAGAGCCTGTATTTACGGCATTTTCTGATCTATAATGGTGTTTCCTCATCACCAACAGACCTGGAGTTGTGTTTTGTTTCATTCACACATGTTTAACACAAAAACGAGTTCTTCTATCAAAAACTAAGTGCTCTACGTGATTTATCCAACCTGACCTGAGCTCACGGTGCAAAAATTCGTACAGCAGGTCTGAGGTTGTTTACCACAAACAAACACCAAACTGCACAGCAAAACAACTTTAAACTGCATGAAATGTAATGCAGCATAATATCTTTGGTATTTTAGAATCAGTTGAGCCAAAGATGCAGTTTACTTCTTAAAGTTTGGTTAACTTGTTTGTCGAGGCTACAGCTTAAAACACATCCCAGGTTATCTCCATCAGCTCGTTGCTTTAAATGTAAAACAGCAGCAGAAGTTTGGACGCCCCGGGCTGCACACGACCCAAAGCAGAAGCTCTGAGTTCAGTCACCAGAGTCGCAGTCTCAGGTCTGGACTGACCTGGGAGTTTGGTTCTCTGATACAATGGCAGTGGATACGTCCTGGTCATCTATGCCTGTCCATCCATGAGAGTGGATCTCTCCTTCACTGTGGTTCTCCTTGAGGTTTCTCGCTTTTTTCCAAGTTTTTCCTTGCTGAAGAAGGAGGGTCTAAGGACAGGAGATGCTGGCACAGTTATCCATCTGCCTGCTTGTTGTTGGACATTCTGTATTTTTGAATGATTAATTAATTAATTATGAATTATTATTATTATTTTCTTATTCTGCTTCATTCTAAGCCTGCCGTGATAACTGTTGTTGTGATTTTGTGCTATACAAAAATAAACTGAATTGAATTGAACTGATACCAGTCCACTAAAAGTCAAGTTTACCTTGTATCGCCCTTAAAAGATGCACTATGTAACTTTTCTGGAGGTCTGTAACCTTCTTGTTTGTATGGATATGTCTTTGCTCTGTCTAGAATGTTCCACAGTATGACATTAAACAGCTCTACCTATATTTATTCAATTACAGGTGAGTCTAAAGCTCAAAAATACCTTGAAAACCTTGAAAAACCACATTCTGACTGTGAGCGGGGTCGCCTCTCCACAGATCTGACCTGTAACCTGGTCTGGTTTAATACCACACTGTGAGTCAGTCCAGACAAACAACAACATCTGCACAGTGAAGATATTTGACGGACCCTCCACTAGAAAAGTTACACAATGCAGCTTTAACGTAACAATACACTAATATAAAATAATCCACTGTTATTTTGCACTAAACTCGAGGTCCCTCATCACAAAACCTATGAAACCAAACGGACCCCGTGACATTTAGCGTTGGCCTCCCCTCCGCCTTGACGTGTGCTTCGAGCGGAGACGAGGCTGAACTTTATAATCCTGCGTGAGGGGTCGTAGGTCACCGGCGCGGGGGTCCGAGGGGGCAGGGCCGGCCGCCTCCCTCCCCGCGAGAAAGTCTGACATCCAATTTTCAACTGATTTATCCGCGTAAAGTGAAAATTGATAGTGTGTCATTAGAGCGCGGGAGGGGGCTGTCTGCCTGGGACGATCGATGGAAGCCTATACTGTTTCAATTTGAGCACTATTGATTTTGTGATGCCAGAGTCTATACAAGGGACATTCATCACCAGGCAAGCATGTAGTATGATACTGCAGCCACCTCGTCAACAACACCAGGCTCAGCTTCCCCTCCACGTAAGCATTCAAGAGGAGCGATTAAGCAGAATTATAGTTACAGTTGTCTCCTTCTCATTTTCCCTCTTGGAGTCGTATTTATAGAGATTCGTGCGAGTCTGAGTCATCTTTATTCTCCTGGATTCAAGACGTCATTGCTCTGATCCTCCCCCGTCTTCGCTGCTGTTCGTACACGCCCACGGTGACGTACTGACTTTGTTCTTCCATTTTTGTTTTCTTAATCGGTGATACACATATAAGGTTCAGGTTTTCTTCTATCTTGGATAATGTTACAACCCGGCGCAACAATAATCCACAAACTCTGAAACTCACATCCAGTTTGTTCACTGTGACCCACGCTGTTATTTTTTATGGGAATCCTCAGCCTCTTCACTGCCACTGTGGGGTTGGGAGGTGCATGCTGGGATTGCTCTTTCTCTCTCTCTAGTGGCCAAAGAATTTACTCAAGAGAAGCAGAAGAAAAACACTCGAGACATAACCTCAGATGTTCTGTATCATTTGTAGTTACTATAATTCGAAGGGCAAAACTTTCTTTTGTCACTTGAAGACTCACAGTGGGAAGAATAAAGCTTTACTCAAGTAAGAGTACTCAGTACTCAGTACTCAGTACTCAGTACTCAGTACTCAGTATTCAGTACTCAGTACTCAGTACTCAGCCTGAGTTCAGATGTCAGGATCATGTTATCTGGATGTTTCTTTCAGTCTCTGCTGCAGAGTTGAGTTACGTCACACACACTTGCATTAGTCTTAGTGGATACTTTGCATAAATGTGCATATTAATGAACATTTTTATATTTTTTATAATTAACGCATTTAGGAATCGTTCACTTCTCCAGCAGATTTAACAAAGAAAGTTTCTGCCATTGTCAGCGTTGTTAATCTGATGACAGGAGCAGTAACCTGCTCTAGCTCCACTCACATCATGATGATAGTTCAGGTCACAAAAGGAAACAGCTAAAAACAGCCAAATTAATTCATGAATAAACGGACTCACCCTGTCCTCATGTCCTTATGTATTTTACGCGTAATTCTACAACGTCTTTTATCCAAGTGGTGACACAGACTGAGTCCTTTCTGATAAACGATTCTTCTGAGGCTCTTAGTGCATTGTCCAGCATTTTTGATAAACTTAGTTTCAATAACTTTTATTCTAACTTATAAAACATCCACTGCACTGCCCCAGCACAGCTCGAGGGAGGGGACCGGATGAGGGGCCCTCACACCGGGGTAAACATGGAGCTGCCCACACCAGGCCCCACTCAAAAACAAATACTGGCAACAAATATTTAACTTCTGCAAATAAAACAGATTTAATGGTTTTAGGAGGATATTTAGACTAATTAACATTTGAGCGCTGTATAGAAAAAACAGCAACAAATTTAATAAGAAGTTGCTTCGTCCTCTTTTAATGTGGGCCGGCCTTGACCCCAGGTCAACAGTGTTTATTCAGACTAAATTATGTATTTATGGACACTTCCCATTCTTAAAGAGGGGGTATTTGACTTCTGTAGGGTATTAACTGCAAACACATAATATCACCATGTTGCATTCATTAATTTGAAAATGCTCTATTCAGAAAAAACAATATTAACATGTTTTATAAGTTTCAATCAATTTAAGTTAAAGTTAAGTTTAAGCGACAGAGCTGATCCCTTATGTGAATACACAATTATAGAACAGACTCAAAAACCTTATTTAGTCTTTTTTTTGTAACATAATGCAATATAATCACATAATAAAACACAAAACACTGCCAAATATGAATAAAGTTTAGACTAGACTAAAGTTAAGACTTCAGTCATAATATGAGTCTGGTTTTGCCTGGAAGCACATCTGGGGTAAAAAACTGTACTCAGAACTGTATTTTGTAGGTTTTCTCTGGTTTGGAAATATGCCAGCCATTATTTTCTTTTCATTTATGAAGACTTTTTCTATGTAAATCATTATTATTTGATTATGATATGTATTTAGTTAGGTTCATTATCTTAATGTTGTGTGACCTAGAAATGAGAGGACACTGAGAGGACGCAGACAAAACTGAAAGTCCCTCTATAAAAGTAAAACAAAAGCTTTCCAATAATAACCATGTTTGTGCAGAAGTGTGTCTGCTCTATAAATCTCCTCCAGGCAGAACAGTGCAGACCAAAGAACAGCAATTTAAGAAAATGTGGAGGAAAACAAACACACACCCCTCCACCCACACACGCACGCACGCGCACGCACACACACACACACACACACACACATACACACACACACGTTGGGTTTCCGTGCTTCTCAGGGACATTACATTGCCTTCCATGGTTTTCCTGGAGGCCGAACCTTAACCATAGTCAGTTTTTGCCAAACCACATAAATCCAAACCCTAAAGTATTTACAGATCTGTAGATTATTCAGTTAATAAATAATTGTGATGCCGGTCACGGTGTAATCAGAAGAACTAAAGTATAATAATCATGACAATGTCCCTCCTGTTCCAGGGGAGCGGTGGACGACTTTTGCGGCTTTTACCTTTTAACTAAGATTTTAACTAAGAACTAAAAAGTGCAGCATGTGCAGTTCAAAGGACACAGGTTAAAGGACTGTTAGTCTGTTTTTCCCACATCCATGGAGACTGTGCAAGATGCTAGCAATGGATATTTGGAATGCTATTTGGCAGCAAATGTGTCAGGAGACCTTCCAGAGGAAATACTCATAGACTTTTCAGAGGAAACACTTTAAGGGAATGAATTGAAGGGACTGTTGGGTTGTGTGAAATGAACTGTTTGTTTTTTCCCATAGAAAACAAACAGAGGAAGGACTTAGAGACCTTCCAGAGGAAACACTTTGAGGGAATGAACCACTTCATCACCAACCAAAACACTAGAGCAGTGTGGTGCCCCCTGGAGGCTCCTGTGACACTGGAGGACACAGAGGAGGGACACTTTTGGGTCTTTCTCCTGAAACTAAATATACAGGATTAAACATGTGTGAATGAAACAAAACACAACCTGGTCTGTTTGTGATGAGGAAACAACATTATAACATAGATGAGGAAATAGTGTAATATGAGCCTTTTAAGGGCTACACATTTGTTTGATCATTTAACCCTCAACTCCATTTTTAATTATAGGGATTCTACAATATTTTAACGCAGCCTCATGAATGTGTGATTTTAGTCCCCACGATGTGATAAAGACACACAGTCGCTCATAAGAGCCCCTCCCCTCTCTGCGCTCGCAGGCGTTATTTTTTACAAGCGCTGCATAAATGGGAAAGTTAATGTAGCATTGAATGGCCGTGCGCTGGTGCACAGCTCCACGCCTGCAGCTCCGGGCGGATTGCATCATTTTTCTCGCGCGGCAGGTTAGCGTTAGCATTACATTAGAATTTGTTGGAAGTGCCCACGCTCACTCAATAACCTTTTGTTTCCATGCAAATCTGGGCCTCTATAAATATTTGAACGCCAGCCCGGAATTGGTGCGCGGTGCGTTTTGTCATGGGTGAGTTTAAAATGACGTTTCGGAGGGGTGAGGTTTAAAGTGTCATTTACAGTGCGTTGTGTGAATATTGCATGGTGCATTTCTGGCTCAGAGCTCATGTTATAAATGTTTTACAGTTAGGAATAATGTGGTGTAGTTAATCCAGAAACGAGAGGTCGTGCAGACAGAGGAGCAGAGCAAACAAAAGGAACGCTCTATGCAAAATTCATACAAATGTTAAAACTACACAGTAGCAGAGACAGTGGTCACCATTAGCCAAACACGGCACAAACAATGACCAAATCAGATAATAAAAATAGTAATAAAACAGGTTGCATTCACTCAAACATTAAATTAAAACTGGAACTAAACTGGACTAGACCAGGACTAGACCAGGACTAGACCAGGACTGGACCAGGACTAAAACAGCACCAAACCAAGTCTACATCAGGAGCAGGGGCCAAACCAGGGCCAATGCAGGAAAAGATTCCTATTTAATGTGGTTTCTGAATTGAATAATAACAGCACTGTGCTTAGAGCAGGGCTGTCCAAACTATGGCCCAGGGCCAAATGTGGCCCTTAGGCCATTTTTATTGGCCCAGGCCAAGAGGGTCAAATATAGACTGACTGACTCCCTGTGAGTGGTCAACATTCACTGTATTAACCATATGTGGCCCTCAGTGAAAACAGTCTGGACACCCCGGGCTTAGAATGTTCTGCCAGAAACACAAAGGTCTGTGGTTCAATCCCAGCTCTAATGAGTGCACATTGTTGTTGTATCATCAGGCCTAACTGTGTGAATGTGGTGTGAGCCTCGGGGAAACTGTGGAAGTAAATTTGAACTGATCCGTGATTGTTTTGACTGATGAAGTGTGTGTACAAGGGCTGAGTCAGTGTTGTTTGTAGTATTTATTTGTGCTATTGTGCTGTTCAGCCTCTTGGGTTTTATCCTTGTTAAACAAAGGTCAAAGAAAAAGAGCTCAACAGTTGAAACCCTCAAAGGTTCTTGAAGTAAATTTCCCATTCATTTTGACAGTTTATGGGCATAATGGAAGCTTTGTGCTAAGACACTTCTTTCCAAAGAAAAGACTTAAATCATCTTATCAAGTCTCAGAAACAGGTTTTAAATATAATTATAGGAGGTCTTGTGGTCAGTTGTTAACACAGCTGATGACCTGAGCAAACTATCAGACTTTTAATATTATATTAATCTTATTTTCTGCTGCAGTCCAAACACATTGCAATAGACAATTATGCAAAAACAGTGTTATACATGGACGACTATCAGCAATTCAAATCAATTCGAAGTCTGTGGTTCACATGTGTCTCCTGGTCTCCTCAGACCCGGCTAACGAGCTCAGCCTCAGCTCCACAGTTTCACCATCACCTCTAACAGCTCTGTCTGCCTCTTGACCCTCGTCTCTCCCTGGACCGCTGGACTTTGGAAAGCTTACGGTTATTTTAACAGGCCCCGCGGGGAGGTCTGTAACTACCACCTCCCTCCTCTGTGTTCCTGCAAGGGTCAGCGAGTACCAGGACCCCCCTTCTGACCCCCTCATCACCCCCGCCCCGCACTCTCTCTCCTCCCTCCAGCTCCGGCCTGTCCCACTACCGGCCAATCAGCACGTCCCGAGAGGATTAAGCCACTCCAGCTGTAATTGCGTTTGCTGACCCTCCCGCTGACCCTCTGTGAAAATGACATTAAGCGCTGGTCCTATCCCGTCACGCTCTGACTTTGGGAGCAGGTAACTTTGCTCCAAGCGGGCCAGTTTCTTTGTAAAGGATGCCGATTATGCAATTTTTAGCCGTTTTATAACATTGTTCCCTCATCTCTGTGTAATCCCTCAGTCATCCAGGTAGGACTCATGTTCTGACAACTGGACAAAACTCCACACTTTCAAATTTTCAAACATTTAAGACAGAAAGTTAGTGTTGGTGAAAGTCACAAAGAAAGTAATGTGGTCTGATCTGTTCGGTGTAGCGAGGACTGCAGTGAGCGTTACATCGGAGAAACAAAACAGCCACTTCACAAGAGAATGAACCAACACAGAAGAGAGCAGCACGGGACCCCAGTCTGCCGTACATTTCCATCTTAAAGCCACTACACTGCAAAAAAGCTTGGCCAAAATTTAAGATATACACTTGAATCAGAATCAGAAAATTACTTAAAAATAATAAAATCTTCTGTCCATGCAGCAAGATCATTTTACTTGACAAGTTATCTTAAAATAAACTACCTCTAGACTAGAATGAAGCAGCTTCTGGACAAGTAAGTAGATATTAAATCTGAAAACAAGATGAATAACCTGATATAAGTATTAAAATCTTGGCCAGATCAGAGAAATTTGCAGTGGAACCGCTCCTTTGAGGATAGTGAGTTACAGATTTCAGAAAATAAATGGTTTGAGAGGGCAGTTAAATGGTAATTTTTCTCAATCCATTTTTAAACAGGAATGGGGAGTTTAGACATCATTTATCTCCTGTTTATGATTCCATTCTCGGTCCTAAATCAAAATAATGAAAACAACAGTGATAGCCGGAATGCTAATAAGTGTGAGGGCATCCATCAGGAGCCGGGATGATTATGCTAATATGACTCAGACACAGTTCACACTTAGTGAACAAAGAGGTGTGTTAGTGTTTTTAGCTCCTCCCTTCAGCCAGATTTATGGCAGTGTCCACCAGCGTCTGACCAGAACAATTCAATCAGAAACTTTTGTTGACAGAATTTTTCTTTTGCCATTGTTCCCTCATAAAAATACATCTGGAGTGGAGCTGAACAATTTCAGAAAAATGTCATTTGTGATTTTTCTGACATGCAATACGATTGTAATAAATTCGCGATTTTTGTTTCACTAACAGGATTCTGCTCAATATTCTAAATGTGCCCAGAAGATGTAAAAAAAAAATCTGAACTGTCAATCTAATACAAGAATCAGATTTCAGAACATGTTTGTACAGATCTAAACTATAGAGTTAGATGTTTTTGTGCAGAATAGGACAGAAGAGTTTGTCGTTTATGGAGGAACACTTAAAAATAATCCTCCCTGTGCGAGACCCTCAGAGAATAGTTTGGCTTTTCCCAGGATTGTTGTGTCATAGGAAGAAACCCTGCAAATAAAAGTCTATAAATAATCGCCAGACTGGTTTTAAGCCTTTCTACTGTCTAACTGGGTTATTTACTGGTGCAGGAGACGGAGTTTTACCCCATTTCCCAGAGGCATCCAAGTTAAAAAATAATGTCTAGTTCCATATATAATCAATATTTTAAGTTCTGAGATGCCAAAACAACTCAAGGGCTTGTTTAAAGGCTACCAAAAATACAAAGAATGGATAACATGTGTCCTTTAAAGCTGCAGAAAAGAGAGAGGGGTTTACCTGTTTGCCGGCGTCCCCCAGGCCCCCTGCTGGTTGGTCAGGGTGTTGATGATCTTCTGCAGGAGCTGGTTGGCGGTGACGTGGCTGCGGTGATGGGCGGCGTTCAGAAGATGGTGGTGTAGCTCCTCCTCCTCCCTCCTTTCTGCGGCGTACTGAGAACAGCTCGACTGGTTTAGGAAAAAGATATTCAGGTACATTAAGATTAATACTTAAGATTTTGCTTCCAGTATGGACATTATTTAGGTTTCAAATTTTACGTCTGGGTGGAACACATGCATTATACTTGGGAATTCAGGACAGTCTTTTTGTAGACTCCACTAATGTTCACAGAAATTGTTATCTGACAACTTTGGATAGAATTCTTCCTTTTCTTCCCATAACAGGCATCATCCCATCATATAAAGTCGAATTATGGAATCATAAAAACCTGCCATGCATCTTTGACACACAATTTTTTTCCCTTCAAAAACAACACATTCTTACTGTGAGTGAGGCCTCTCCAGAGATCTAACCTCTAACTTGTCTCCGTGGAGATGAATAAGTTTGGTGTCATACTGTCCATACAAAAGTGACACAATGCACCATTAAAAGTCCTATATTATACCAAATAAACGTGTTTCCTCATCATGACATACTGTGGTTTGTTCCTAATTGTGCCTTACATACTTATACTATCTCACCCTCAAAACATTCAGTTCCACCTTGTGATGTCATCAGGTTATAATGCAGGTAGTGCTCCCTCATGTTAAAGTCACTGTACTTGATTTGTACTCAACAGAACTAGTTCCTTTACACAGTTTAAACAGTTATTCCTCACTTCCCTTATGCATTCTGAGTATCCTAACTATTCACCGCACTGAGTTACAAGTGCATTTTACAACTATCAGAGACCAGAGCTGGGTTTTGCCATCACAATAATGCAAAAAACAACTAGCATGCAAACCGTAAGAATAAAAATGCTTTATAATTAGAAACAGACAGTACACAGTGGCCTCATTTTTTACAATTTATCTGTACTGTGGCAAGACATGTTTTACTTTATTACCAAAAACCTGGTACAGCCTCTTTAAAAGTCGTGCATTTT
Organism: Scartelaos histophorus; assembly: GCA_000787155.1. NCBI lineage: Eukaryota > Metazoa > Chordata > Actinopteri > Gobiiformes > Gobiidae > Scartelaos > Scartelaos histophorus. The sequence goes on along the minus strand of JACN01150978.1, from coordinate 8,256 downwards.
TCTGTAAAGGGCCTGGGGAACCATTTTTATACCTGCCTGCTAAAAATATGATCTTGTTTTACCAATCACACAACATCGCTCCCCCATCTCAGTGATAGAGCAGTTTATAATGGACTAAGCACTTAAGACCTCTGTGCTTCTATAAAGCCCTGTATTCTCCAAAGGGACATTCATCACCGGGCGGAGCGTCACGGCTTCATCCACCACACTCCAGTGCCTACACATATTAGCCAACAGCACGCACATATATCCCGCCGCCTCACCGCGAGCGCCTTAAATCACTCCGCCGGCCCCCCTCCGGAGACCATTAGAGCGTGGAGGAAATAGGGCCAATACAGTGTGTCAAGGTTAGCGGCGGCGCAGAGGTGTTAAATCAGACGAGCTTATGGTGGCGCTGTCATACTCGTGAGGCCATCGTAAACAGAGAAGAAGAACAAGGCCGAGGCGTGTCACGGGGATGGCGTTTGCGAGGGGTTACGGCGAAGTGGTTTGGGCTGGAGGTCTTAATCTGAGGGCCAGAGGGAGTGGGCGGGTGCTCTGTATCTGAGGGCCAGAGGGAGTGGCTGGGTGCTCTGTTAAACTAGTATTTGTGCGATTTTAAAGGGACGCGGTGAAGGATTTCAAATTTCATATCGCCCCGTATATGAAGTAAAAATCGACTGATATTGGGTTTGTAATGCCAATCAGGACCCAAAGGAACTGATGCCCAATGACTTCAGCTGATATTTTTAGGTACTGTTATCAAAATTATCTTAAAAAAATACCAAAACATAAAAGAAGACTGTCTATGTTGGTTTATTACATTTGCACCGGTAACAAACGGTCTCACTACAGACTGATTGTGCTGCTGTGAGCCCAGAGCAATGGGAACAAAAACTTAAATACTGTCTGAGGTCCAAGCCCTTCCCAAGAACAATCTGCATTTAGGTCATTCTGGTCATTTAATTTTCTTAAGTCAGGCTGATCAAACAGTAAACATGTAAAATAAACAGATTTTGGGTACCTATAGGCTTACTGTGAGACTAGAGGATTAATTAGACAAAGAAAAGTGGGTTTTAATATTTCTTACAGTGTCATCGTTGAAACAACACCCAATACTAAAATTTCCACCACTGTTCTTAAATTATTTTTCAGAACAAACTCATCCACAACCTTGTTTAATTACAAACTGCGAGTACAGTGTAGTCACGTTTTTTGCAGTTTCCTCTTTATACTTATATATAATTTTTCTTTTTTTCCTCTTTCTTTCTTCTTTTTTTTAGTTTCATGATGATTATTTATGTTCATTTATGTTATTTATTTTCTTATTCTTCAATTTCTTTGTGTAAGAATTGTCCTACACAAATAAACTTGCCTTGCCTTTAGACTAAAGCATATATTATGATAAATATACAAGTAGTAGTACAAAACAATACACTACAACTACTACTTAGCTTTGGGCCGCAGTTCATTTCAGTTCCTTACAGCAAATGACAAGAATAATCTTCAGATTTTAAAACTTATTCTGTTTTTACCTCTGTCGACTTTTAAAAACTTTAGGATTATTGCACATGCTTTAACACTTTTATATCTGTAATCTGCAAATGTTTCTATTCACTCTCTCGGCCAAGTCGTCATTAAGAGCAAATAAGAGTCTTCTCGATTGACTTACCTGGCAAAATAATATTGAAAATTTAATAAATTAAAAAATAAAAATACAACTTCACAAACCTGACGCAATGTGCAGAAGTTTCTCTAGCGAAAAACAAACAGTAAAAGGTAACATGGTGATCTAAAGACGTTATGTGTACGCGGTTATTACGCCATAGAAATGTAATACCCCGTCTTTAAACATTCACGCTGCCAGTTCCTTCTCCAGACCTTCCCTCACCACAAACCAAGACGGATACCAGGAACTAACAAGAAACCGAATCCGGTGGAACGCAATCTGTCTGGGAGATTCTTCACGGACTGCCACGCTAATTCATAAATCCAATATGGCTCCATCGCATCTTCGCTCTCCCAGGTGCTAAGAGTCATTTGTGCCGCTCTCCCACCCGCCGGGGAACTCTCGCTAATATCTCCAATCTAATTTACTAACAGTAGCTGGAAGTTAATTGAATTTCCGAGCTTCAAATTTGAATTCTGTCAGAGATCATACTTGGGTTTATTTTTCACGAAGGCGGATAACTTAATCTCCGGGCGTCACATTGCGTTTGCTTCGCTCGGCGGAGGGAAGGGAGGAAACATCAAACGTTATTTATCACTTCAAAACCGCGCGGCGTTTTTGGGTTGACGTGTACTTAATTGTGAAAACGTCGTATCTGCTTTTCAATCTGAGAAAGGGCGAAGAGTGGAGGAGGTGCGGAGAGGAGAAGGGCCGGCCTCGTGTATAGAAGTGTGTATATAGAACTGAGAGGTTTATCTGAGCGGGTCAAGGATGCGACAGAGGAGCAGGACACGAGGTGGTTTGATGGAGGCTGCTGTGTGGAGATAAGGAAGTCATCGCTCGTCACGGGCACAAGATGGATGTGAGGGCGGAGATGAGACGACTAAGAGTACTGTACAAAGTAATATTATAGAAGTACAAGACTAAAGTACAAGAAATGACTCAAGTAAGAGCAAAAACGCACCATTGTCTAGGTACAAGATATGGTTTTGTGTGAAATAAATAGACAAATTAGATTATTTTGAGCTTTAAGACATGTTGTTACCTCATCAAAACCAAACGCAGGTGTAATAATCCGGACAGCAAGCCAGTTTTCAGAGCAAAAACCAGAGGAAAAAGTCAAAAATATTATAAAAGTACAAAAATTAGCCACACCTAGCACCTCCCCTAGCTCCTCTATAGGGCACCTCCTTTAATCAGGTGAGCTCCTGCCCAATTACAGGTAAGTACAGGTTATTTTTTACTCAATGTTTAAAAATTAACTGTATCAAAACAGTGCTCAATTATTCAATCAATCCTAAATACAAATATATATATATCTCTTTATTAAATTAGCAGTATTTTATTCATTAAAAATATTAATTAGAAGACATCTTGGGCACCTTTTCTCTTTACAAAATGGTTTTCTGCCCTGGAACCTTCTGGGCACCTGGGCAGACACAAAAGAGGGTAAGGACCACCACATTTGCACAATTACTTTAGTTAAATGCACTTATCCTTCCATTTCTTTTACAGATAATCACTGAAACAACTTCAATCAATTAATTAACTATAAACACTTTAAAACTTTGCATTCGTTACCAACAGGAAGTGCTCCAGGAGGCTTTTCCGGCTCCTTCTGACTCTGGTTCAAACTGACTCACATTAGGATCTTGTCGCTCCTCTATATTACACCTGCTGCACTGAGCCTCGTCAAAATGTTCGTATTAACCCGCTTGAATTTTTTTCCTGCTATTTCGTCTGCCAAAAAAGTTCTATTCATAACGTCGAGCCTGAACGCTATGCCTGACGTCACACTGGCTTCGTCCACTTTTATAGAGAGTGTGATGTTCTGGAGTGAATGAATTGAATGATTTTGATAAGGGTGGTGATTTTAAGGAACTGAGAGAACTGGGTGTGAATGATGACGATGCTCCGGCCACTATAAAAACATTCTCTTTGTATATTTGATTTTATGAACTATAACATCAACCTGCCCAGGGACAAAACATGGAAATTAGCACCAGCGCTACAACTGGTACAAGCGTCTCTCCTGTTCAGGTTAATGTGGATTGTGCTTTGTCCCTGTTTCATTAAACAAATAAAAACTACAAATAAATAAACTAAACCAAACAATGGATTTTAACTAAACATTAATCTAGCCTGTATCAAAACTAAACCAAACAATGGATTTTAACTAAACATTAATCTACCCTGAATGCAGCAAAATGAACTATAAATATGTAAATAATGTACAGATGTGGCTGAGACCGGATGGGACGAGTCTTATTATTGATCGACTGGATGAATCATTGCTTTAATATACACTGTATTTTATTTTATTGGCATGTGCAGCATTTACGCATCAACCTCAGAGACGGAAGGTTAAAGTATATATATATTATTATTATTTTTGCTATAATGTGGCACAGACATATGACCTCTTAGTGTAGCTCAATGTTTTATGTGCATTGTCCCTGATAAATAAACAAACTAAACTTTTGTTTGATTCACACATGTTTGAGTAATTCTTTATTATTAGTTTGTCCTAATGACATTTACCTGAAGCTCTACAAAATCTTTTTACATTTGTCTCGGACCACTGTGACCACAGAAGACAATATATTTTCCAAACTGTTTCTCAAGGACGACATTAAAACAGAAATGTGTCTCTGTGTTTAGAGTCAGGATCTGGAACTTGTTAAATCATGACTTTAAAAGTTGCACCAGTGTTTCTAAATTTAAGAAAATGTATAAAGATAAAATAATGAAGGACGATATGATTTAGGAAAATGTTTAAAGTTAAAGAAAGCACAAGAGATACTGTGACATATATATGACTCTTTGGTGACTTGGTTTGGTTTTTGGGATGGATTTATGGGCAGGTGTTATTTTATTTTATTATTATTAGTTTTTGTTTTATTTTGTTTTGCTTTTCTCTGTGAAAGGTGCAGGGTTTATAAGGTTGATCTTCTTCCTGTTCCTTTTGCTCATGCAGTAAATATAAGGCAAATATTAGATGAAATATGCATTTATGTTAATTGCCAGATTTTTATTGTTGCTGTTTTAATAAAGAATATTGTAATATTGTCCACATCTGCGGAGTTCAAAATGCTCTGTACCACCTTGTGATGTCATACAGTGGCAGTTTTCAAGTTAACCTTTAGTCCAGTAGAGATCTGAAACTGAAATCAAAATATAATTACAAAAATACAGTCTAAAAATGTATGATTAGAGGAGAAAAAGCAAAGCTTTCCTCATTCTTTGTGTTTATTATCTGTGTTTTAAAAGCCTGTACTCGCTTTATTCATATGTATTCGAACTACATTTGCTCCAGGACAGATATATTGAATAAGCAGCTCTTGAGGTCAGTAATGTCTCCTGGAAGCTGGAACTGCCGGTCTCTACGGAACGAAAGACAAATGGAGCTGTTAATGTGAAAAGTACCACTGCATGACATCACACGGTGCATTTTGAGCTTTGGAGACGGAGACAGACTAATTATGCAGGATTATTCAGACGTGTGAGTGAAACGAAACACAACTGCAGGTCTGTTTTTGAGGAGGTTACAGTTTTATAACATGACTTAAGGCTCTAAAGAGTCAATTTTGTGTAATAAAGAATCTTTAAAATTAACTAGTTCTGACATTAAAATCTGTACAGCTCCTTTGCTGCAAAAAAGTCCAGAATTTAAGCTTAAAAAACACTTAAATCTATCAGAAAATTATCTGTCCATGCAGCAAAATAATTTTACTTGACAAGTTATCTTAAAATAAACCACCTCTAAACTAGAATTAAGCAGCCTCAGAACCAGAAAGTAGAAAATAAATCTGAAAACAAGACGAATAACCTGATATAAGTTTTAAAATCTTGGCCTGATCAGAGAAATTTGCAGTGTTTAAAATTCAGATACAGAAATCACAAGTGAAAACCCTGCACTGTAATGAAATTTAAATCAATCTGTATTTGAATCCTAGTTTGACTTTGCTAATGTACCAGTTTATGCAAATGAAGCGAACCCCAATATCTTCCACGTACACGTCCTAACTGGATACAGCTCTCAGCCCTTTGTGCAGTAATGACTCCTTTGAAGGAATTATTAGCGGCTAATCCCACAGGCCACACCGGGACACAAAGCACAGAATGGAGCTTTATGCTAATAGGATCTTGGCGTTCATTAGCACTTCGCCTGTTCTCTGGGCAGATGGTGGATCCACAGTTAAAGTAGTGCTTCTTCTGCACAGGATTATCATGTAGACTGCTCATTTACACGGGTTTTAAAGCGCGTATGACGGGTTTCCATGTTTTTCTAATTAAGACTTTGTTCGGTGGGTAAATATTTAACATCATTTTACATCAGTCATGTGTTAGTTTGTGGAAAAAAGTTTAAAATTCCAGGAAGTTGCACACAATACTTCCTGAAGATGTGAGTCTGTGGCCGTGTCTCAACTCTCTTTCTTCGCTTCCGTGTCCTCGATTCTTCTCCTCGATCCTCCATTTTTCAGCTGTCAATCAAATTTGTCATATTAAGAAAACCACGTAAGGAAAGAGTAAACCTGAGGGAGGCTTCAGGAGGCAGAAGGAGGCGAGGAAAGAGAAATGAGACGTGGCCTGTTCTTGGGTGAATCTCCCAGAGTTCAGATGGTGTGATTGACGGGTGGATTAGTCAGTCAGGGACACCCGTGGTCAGTCTGTATCAATATGAATGTGTCTTATGCTTACCAGGAAAAGAGAAAGGGAAAAAAATCACAGGGGGCTGAAAAACATCCCGGATTTCTAAACTCTGTTAATCTGAGGTGAAAGAAATGTGGTTTTGTGACCAGTGAGTCTCCATCATTTCACATGTGTCACTGAAATAAACTAATGTGATTGGACGATCACGTTTGACTGGTCCTGAGACACGACACAGACAGTGGGGACCAGGCTGATCAATCTGTATAAAAATACACAGAGCTGCAGGAGATGGTGAGTCTGGACAGGCCAGATCTATGTCATCTACACAAAACAATCTACCCAAAATCCAGAGACAGTTTATGCACAAAGAATTGCTTTTTTCTGACAGGGTAAACATACATTTAAGAAAAATAATTGTTTGTATAGTTATAGCTTTGACCCTTGTTTACAGTGTGGCGACAGTTATGGAAATGTCTCTGTTACATCTGCTGCCTGTGTCCAGGAAATGCAATGATAAACTTCACCCAAATAATCAAACTTGTGCTGTACACAAGTACCAATGTTAAAGGCCCCGTGTCTGATTTTTCTCATGTATTTGAGCAAAATGTGTCTTGCTCCAGTGCAGATATATTGTAGAAACAGCTCTTGAGGTCAGAATAAGTCCACTGTGTGCTGTCTGCATACGGCAAAACTCCGCTATGGTCTCATTCTGCTCTCAAAGCATAAACCCATCCTGGTAAATAATTAGGATGCATCAGGTAAGTGAGGAATAACTTTGGGAAACTGCAAACTGAACTGCTTTTCTTTTGAAGTGAGAAAAACAGGAGCAGGTCTCACCTGAAACTGGGCGTGTCTGTGTGCGTCGTCCGCCCTCTGTCTGTTCAGGATGAACTGGGCCTCGTTGGCCACACGAACCATGTGCTCCTTCATGGAGTGGCACAGCAGCCTGGGCACACACAGGGGTACACACAGGAAGTGTTACACACAGGGGCACACACAGGGGTTACACACAGGAAGTGTTACACACAGGGGCACACACAGGGGTACACACAGGAAGTGTTACACACAGGGGCACACACAGGGGGTTACACACAGGGGGTTACACACAGGGGGTTACACACAGGGGGTTACACACAGGAAGTGTTACACACAGGGGGTTACACACAGGGGGTTACACACAGGGGGTTACACACAGGGGGTTACACACAGGGGGTTACATACAGGGGCACATACAGGAGCACATAAAGGGGCACATACAAGGGGATCACACACTGTATTAAATACTGTGGCTTTTCTTATTGAACACTGTAGGGAGGCATAGTTTGCCTTTTTGGAGTGTTCATTAATAAACTATAAAAAGCATAGATCCTGCTTTTACATTTTATTTAGAGCTGAAAAAAGAATGCCAAAACTGCTTTTAAAAAATCAAAAAGTCACTTTTTCCATATGCAATGCTTAAAAGGTATGTGGAACTTTCAACCCCTCCCCAATATTACTTTTACTGATAATTTGGTATTGTGGTTCTAACGCCAGCACCTACAGTCAGTCATGGGTCAGTGCTAGTGCAGCCTCTGCAGCTCTGGGAGTGAATTCTGGAGGTTCTGAGCTTCACATGAGGCCTGAACATGAACTGAGAAAGAGGCAAACCTGGTGGTGTCGTGTAGTGGTAAGAAATTAAGACATTTCAGGACTAAAATTATCCAAATGATTCTCGTGAAGGTGCATGGAGTTTAAAAACACAGTGTAAATATGCACTGTGTTATGTTTGTGCGTGAATGAAACAAAACACAACTCCAGGTCTGTCTGTGAGGAAACAATTAGAATATAGATAAAAAATACCACAATATTGACCGTTTAAGAATAATAACTGACACCAAATTAAAAAAAACAGTGAAAAACATTGAAACCCTCCTTTTATTCCCAGTCGACAATGTAACTGCAGGAAAAATCAATAA
>JACN01059422.1:0-40333 GCA_000787155.1 Scartelaos histophorus | reverse complement strand
GAACATTCTGCCATAGACATGCATGCATAATACCAGCAGCGTGATGTCACTGCAAAGTAGACTTCACATATTTTTCAACATGTCATTTTCACTTTTCACAGTTTTGTTTATTAAGTTGGTTTAGTGGTGGGTGGCAGGAACAGCTGGTCTTTAATTGTATATCATTAAATAGGCTATTTGTTCAAGGCCAGATTTCATGCTACCTACATGCACCGAAACACAATTTTTTGATTCATAGCTTTTCACAACTAAATGGAAAAACTAATGAGTCAAAACAAATGAGACAATTAGTTTTACAAGAGTATATTTAAAGCTAAACCATTTAAACAGAAATCCTAGCAATTGTCAGGTTCATTCACTTGGATCGGAGGATGCTAATTTTAGCTGCCTGACATTTAACCATCTGACAAATTGACTAAACACCTGATTACGATTCTCACTACAACACCAGCAAAATGTTATTGACTGTGAAATGTCACTAGTAAAACCAACATAATCCTATGGTTATTTGAGCCTGTCACTCCAAAAGTTTTATCGATATCATTCACTGTCTAAAACTATTATGCAAAATGTTGAAATTGGTAGATGGGAGGATTACCACAATAACTTTACTTTATCTATTTATTATTCAATAAATAATAGCTGGAACAATCATTTTGGGGGACCAATATTTATCGTGGGTACTTTTTTTTTTGTACTGTAGTAAAAAGTTTTGGTTATTTTTCAGCACACTGATGAAATTTGGAGGTTGAATTACGAACTTCTATAGCTCATTAGACAAACAAAATGACTAGTGTTGCATTCTGCAAATAACATCTCAGACTCACTACAGAAAAAAGCAGATTACTAAAGGGTTTCATTCATATATAATGGAGCTTGTATTTTGTACATTTAGAATAGTATTTTTATAATCCTGCTATAGGATTATCATGCAAGCAGCATAAATTAGTTTTGTTTGTCTTGTATGTTTTTGGATTTCAAATATTGGTACCAATGTGAAATTCATATTACACTACTACAGGTGGTTATTTCCCATGTGGAGAAAACAAAAAGTAAGCAAACAAAATCGCATAAGAAGTTGGCTAAGTATCTAATTACACTGGTAACTTTATCACTTTTGGCATACTGTCTCTAATCTTTTCATTAGATCTACTGTTGGAAAAGCTGCTAATAGTGTATTGTTACTGCACTTTTGTTTAATTATCTGTATAACTGGATTTAACATGTGAGTTCTGGTTTTAGTATTTGGAGGGTTTCTTCTGCTCTACCTGAGATGGTGTGAATCCAGATATCCTGAAGGCTGAGTGGATCAGGGGGAGCTCAGACTTGAGCAGCATCTCCACATAGTGTGCAGTGCACCAGTAAAGTGGACCGATCCCAGACTCAGCCACAGCCGCAGGAACATGGACCTGTCAGAATAACACAGTCCAGGTGAAGGACACAACATGAACACACTGCAGAAAAGTCTGACACGGACTTCAAACTGTGAAAAACTTTTAATTGTGCTTTATAACATTTTTAAGTCACATTGGTAAATACTGTAGAAAAAATTTTGTTATTTTAAAGGCAACCTATTGAGCAAAATAGATTTTTTTATATAGTGTAAGCAGCTCTTAAGGTCAAGTCCACTGTGTACTGTCTCCATCTAATTACAAAAAGTTTTATTGTTCGGAATCAGGTATATAGTATAAAGGGCTTATAAACTCACTGTAAGTGACATAAGCGATGAATACCTTTGGACTACTGCAAACTGTTGAAAATGAACTAGTTCTCTTTTTCACGTTTTTAAGACAGGAAAAATCAGGTACAACGGCTTTAATTAAGTTCTAATTCTGTATTTTTTCCCTCAAATTTATCGTTATAATAATCACCAGACACCCCAGAAATCATAATAGTGTTTGTATGAATGACAGTTCTGTTTATCTCACCTTTGCTTTCTTGTATTGTATTTTGAAATCATTACAGGCCATTCTACTCTCTGTGATATTGACAAAGTTGACTATGTTGCAGAAAATGGTCAGGAAATGGCATTCATCTGGATCAAACACACAGCGGGCTCCAAACACACAAGTTCAATTGAGTTGTAATTGGCTTTGATGAAAGACCACGAGATGACAGGTTGGTGCGGTGAAAGCAAAACTTCATCTGGCGCCTTACAACTCCCCAGCAATTTAGATCGATTGAAACTAGACTTCAGTTCATCCGAGGGGAAAAAAGTAATATGCTTTTATATTGTGTTGCCTCGCCTGTTTATCTCTTTAACTTATCTTCCAAAAATTACACATGGACATTTGGAAGCTTTTACTAGCTCCACTGAATAGTTGTGTAATGACAAAGAAAGGCTAAAATAAATGTTATTATGCAAATACAAACTGCATTTGAAGTTTATGTGAATTCATATTTAATGGATGCTATTTCAAAAGGCGAAAATAACCCCTCAGACATCAAAGAGCAGCAAATATTTAGCCCAAATGAGAAAAGTCCACTTAACAATCTCACCAGAGGATCTGAGGCTGAGACAAAGGAAGGAGGAAGATTAAGCTTGTTACCGAAAACCCCAATGTTAAAAGCCCCAACATTAAATGAGCCAGTGAATTAGGATATTCTTATATTGTGGCATAGATGTTTTGTATTCAATAATTCTTTACCACTTGGTGAAGAAAGTTTGTTATTTTCAGCGGATTGTCAATTTACAACCCAGGTTCAATTCCCCAGGTAAAAGAACAAATATTATGCTTTTTTTGTATATGTATTTCTTTTATTGTTATCAACCTTTAAACATATTCTTCAGTACCTTTGATTTAGGATTTTCACGTATTAGAACTAATGGCAATCTTCAGGCAGCAGAGACCTTGTTAGTATAGATGTGTTCTCAATACTGACTTTACCTGCAATATAACAATCCTGGGAAATTCAAAATTGTATGTTTTTTGATACTTGTTAAATTATCAAACAAGCATGAATGTAGCAAATTCCAGGTAAATTCTGAATAAGAGAACAATGTTCAGAGAAAGGCCCAGTGTTCACATCAAACACTGGGCTTTTCTAATGAAATACGTGTTTTACAACAGCTCAGAGAAAGGCACAGTTCAACACTATTGATGTTTAGACATAAAACGATGACAGAATTCAAACCAATGGCTTGTGTGTGTTTAATGTAGTACTCACTGAGGCGTGGATTCTGGCCGGCCATATAAAGGCTGAGACCAGCAGAGATGAGAGGCCCAGTAACAGACTCAGTGCACGGTCCACGTCCCCCTTCATCATGAGGAACACTGTGGAGCTCAGCCAGTCATGTCCTGGGTAGTTATCCTGCAGACAAACTGAGGGCGGCGCTAAGGAGTCAAGCCAATGAATGACAGCTTACATATTTTCTACTATTTACTGTATTTCTCTCATCAGAAGTCAATATTTACATTTTTAATTTACTAATGATATTAAAAAGGTTGTGTTTTTGTTGAGATAGGTTTGATATGACATGTTGCAGAGCATAAATTTGAAAAGCCCCAAAATGTTAAAGTTTTACAAAGTTAGTATCAGCATTATTTTGCTCCTCATCAAATGTTGTGTCTCATGGGCAAAGAAAGCACAAAGCAATCTCTTTTCTTCTTTTTCTTAAAGTTAGAAGACTCAGACAATAAACACTCACATTAAAACCACAATGATAAAAGTCCATAGATTTTTAAAAAATAGGTAGTTATAAAGCGACTTATCAAAAGAAATGTCCTGCATTATGTCTGAAGTAAGGCTTTTGACTGAGAGTTCTTACCTCAAACACACTTTACTCACATTATTCCAAAGCCTGCAGCAGTATTTTAATTTTAATTTATACAGTTTTATAATTCAAGATCTGCTGTCAGCATGTAACAGCGCTAATATGCAGGTGTCAGGAGAACTGAAGAGCAATTAACTCAAAGTGAAAGACAATTTGGCCCAATTTCAGAAAACAACCCTAGGCTATCGACACTTCTCAGAGCATTCAGAGAGGATGTCTTTAGTATATACACAAACCATTTTTTCTTTTGTTTAATTAAATCCATAGGAACCTAAAACACAGGAGCACAGTGGCAACCAACTTTGTGTAAAAACTAAGTAAAGAGTGAGATCCATCTGAGAGAAGCAATGTAAGCAAGAGATGCCTTCCATGTTGAGTTGTAGAGACCACAAAGAAAATGGATACTTAAGCAAAGCAAATGTTTGCCATTTATGTATATGGCAACAAAAACATGACAAATGTGATTACTACTGCATTTTCGAAAACCTGGCATGGGATGATAATATTAAAATGTTGTATCACGATTATACTTGTGAGAATTACTAAAATTCTAACAGTTTTCATATTTATAATTTTAACATTGTGAATTGATACTATTATGATAATAAAATAGTAATAGTGATGCAGTGACATCATACCTGGGGGGTTCTACATGTATCTCTAATGGTGGAATCATGTACAGGAGTTACCATGGAAACACAATGCACACATAAGCAAATACTGTCAGAAAGTTTTGATGGAGAAATGGAATGACAAAAAACTAGTTTCAGGAGCCTGTGATCAATATGAATGATTGAGTTTCATAAAAATTATGAGTGTGAGTAACTGAAAAACTGTTGGCTAATGCTAGCTTGGGACTGTAATTTTATGTGAGAGGAACTTGTTTAACAGCACAAATCAGCTCACCTGTTCAAGCCATGGCCAGGTTGTGTGTTAAAGCACAGAAAGCCTAATGAAGAGTCAGACAGAGCAATGCCTACAGTTAGCATCGCACACTCAGGGAAGGTTGAAACTTCAAAGTATAATTTAGTTCCATGTTTACAACTGTACATCGTTATAGTATATTATAAAAAGCAACAATCTAGAAAAGAACTCTGTGAATATATGGCCTTTTGCTTTTGCGCTGCAGTTTTGCACAGTATGGTTGGCGATTACTATGATTATACAAAATGTTCCATCCTGAGTCAGACAGAGAAACATTTCCTTTGCATGTTTTATTCTCTTTTCTTGTTTTTCTTGTTTTTTATAGTATTCAAATAACAGTTCCTTGTAGAGCTGGAGTGCAATCATACATTGGACATAAAACAGTTAATGCATTTCCTCTGGGTTTAATGGGCCTCTCGTCTCACACTTGACTCAGGGCCCTCAGCAGAAAAGATGCCGCAGTGATTACATTCTACCTGTGTTTCCCAAAGGTGTGCGAGTGCTGTGAAAGGATACTGAGGCGTGAAGTGCTTTTCACTCTCTGAGAGCTCCAAAAGACCTTCATGTGTTTCATCAGCAGAGTCAGATCGGCCCCTGTGTCATCTCCGAGCAGCTTCAGGAAGCGGCCATATCTGTGGACACAACAGACAAATGTGCCTCTTGTCATTGTGTGACATAATATTTGTCGCATAATAAATTCACAGTGAATGGAGTGAATCAGCAAACTCATCACAAGAACATGAGTATTATTATAATTATTATAGGACTAAAATAAAAGCTCTTAACTAAACTAGAAGAAAGACTATTTAAAAAGAAGTTTGTGAGAGCAATGTTTTACAATGAAGGATTTACTGACCATTGTAGAACATTTTTACAGTATCTACACTCCAACTTATAATAATGTATGTAGTTTAATGTGACAGAAATATATTCAAACAGAGGTACACATACTGTGCATTATATGATACCACTGCACAGAGGATTCTAGTATTGCAAGTCATATCTTTCTGGGAATTGTACATAAATTGTTGACATTTTGTGGTTAACATCCCTTGATTTGTTAATATCTATTTTATTGGCTGCGTATAATCCTATAATATACATGATACAAACAGATACAGAAAAAGGTGTTAGGAATGATCTACCTCAGCAGGCCTGCACAGTCACAGAATAATTATAAATTCATATAACTTTTTAATCTTAAACGGCAACTTTGTGCATGTGGCACTTTTCTCAGCTGTGATTAGTGTAAAAATGCAAACCTGACATTCTACAGAAGCCACGTCAGCAGAAAAGAGCTTTTAGGAGGAGACTTGTATTTACTTACTGTGATGTAGAGGCAGCACTGAACTAAGCACTGAGTAAGAAAAAAATATTCAGATAATTTCCTAAAATGTGTGTTGACAGGCTTTGCTTTATGTTTCCACCGTTACGCCGGCTAGTGCTGCATAGAATTAGTTATTACTTTAGCATTTGTATCCATTTTGGTTTATGAGATGCTTCTTGTCACTCAGGGCAGTTTTGGTCTTACCTTTATTGCAGATGTCCCAGAAGGCCATTGTAGTAATTTAATATCGCTTATGCTCCATAAACTCACATGGCGCTTACCTGAGACAGATGTTGATCCCCATCTCCTCCACTGACAGCAGAGAAACACTCTTCACTGCTTTCTCCTCGGCTGTAAAATAAACCGACATGTGTTTAATGCAGAATGAGCCAATCACCTCACACATGCTATGGCTTTTAAGGGTGAAAAAAAATCTTAAATGATTTCTAATGGGCGTATTACCAGGGACATATGACATAGCATCCCCCACAGCACAGAAACACTACAGATGTGATGTCATTTGGCAGTAGTTTTCCAGCATCTGTTCAGTGTGGAGTTTAATTGTGATGTAGGTGATAGCGAGATATCAAGGTGACTCTGGGAATTCCTTTCGACACAGGCTATAAGCAGTGCAATTAAAAGCAAATTGGACAATATGGGATAGAAATGGATTAAGGAATGGAGTGAAAGTGGCAATACAATACAATACAACAGTACAAAAATATGTAGTAAGGAGTAGGGATGTAACAATAACCAAAATACTGTGACATGGCCAAAAATCTCACAATAATATCGTGACAGGTCCCAATATATATAGAACTACATAGACCATGATCCAGTTTAATCCAGTTTAAGAAGAAATATACTTTTTATGTTTTATTTTTTTTAATCTAATCAGTTTTATTAGGAATTTGTAACCAAAATCTTGTCAAGGTATTTGAAAAAAATCAAAAAGTGGCCCTAGAAAGCTTCCAGGATGCAGAATTTTCCAAAGCACTATGTAGAGAAGGTTTCATCTGTGGTCATCTGGACTCTGAAGCCATTTTCAATTGCTGAAACTGGCTAGAAACACTGGGAATTTATCCTATTCTGGGTACCTTAGTCCAGCCCCAAAAGGGTGCAAGTCGGTCCAGATGACCACTGATGAAACCTTCTCTACATAAAACCACTTCTGGGTGAATGAATGGTTACAATGGCTCATTTCCAAAGAACAAAGAACTGCTTAAAATCATAAAATAGACAAAATTTGATCTATCAAGTTTATTTTTTGTGCTAACATTAGCTGTACACCTGCTTTCCAACTGCAAGGAGTAAATTGCCAACAATATACAAAACAAACTGACTGAAAATAATAAAGGATCCTTGACCATTTCAACTGTCAAGATCTGAATATAAGAAAGAGACTGAAATATTTTGGTACACTTCAGAGATATTTCCTTTTCGCCTGTTTTTAGTAATATTGTAACAGTTTATCTAGTTCTACCACTGTGAAATTAAAAATAAATGAAGAAAAACTAAGAATTGTGTTTGGGTCCTTCAAGTATTAAATTTCCACAGCACGCAGCCATGGATTTGAGACTTCCACGGTTTGTTGAAAAATATTATCAGTCCAGTAATTAATCTGAGAGATATCATGGTAGCATCAGTTGTGAGAAAAAAACATCCAATCCAATTAGCAAACTAATGGCATCAAAATATTTCATGAGAATATTAAAACGTCACCCATAATCTACAGACCATAGTGATAATTCAGCATTGTTAACGTCCACAAATCTGGCCTGTGCAGCGTGGGGTAATTACAGACCATTAAATCTCAGACTCTTTATGAAAATCAGACTTTGATGAGGTCACGAGCCATGGCCAGAAAACAGTGCATTTTCCCTGTCCCTTATTTCAAACATATTAACATCCATACAAACCCCTGGCTGATGGCAATTACTGTCTAATGGAGATGAATGCTACCTCGTTATATTCTTTCCCTCCCAGAACCATTCATTTTTGTCCCCGCTGCACTGTTTTTGCATCATAACTATGAATATAATCATTTAAGGTGGCATGTGCAATGGATCTCCGAGGTTATTTGTGACTCTGAGCTCTCATTTGCTTTGAAAAACAACCGCGGTTTTAATGAGGAATATTACACAATTCACCATATTGCTTTAGTCTGAATATTACAATGTTATGAGGACCCCGACAGAAAATAAAAAACTATTCAAACCATTTATTCGGTAAATTAGAATAGGTCCATGACATGAATGGACATACATAGACTTACAAAAAGTGAGGCTGTGTTTTGTTCTGTATTACTGAAACATAATGTAAAGTCTGAGACTGTGGAACGTGGCCATTTGTTGGTGCCATAGAACGTTTTTTAGTCCTTAAATATGCACTTTTCACTTGCTTGTTTACATGGAAAAGACAAGCTGGTGGCACTGCCAGGCAGAGTTACAGATCAGAGGAGAGGTGATGAAATTTTCAAAAGGTATTTTTAAATTTATGCAAGTTACAAAATGCACATTTAAAGTATATATTCTTAAGTATTGCTTTGCCTATATGTGCCACACTATAACATTATGTTTATCTATCTCCATGGAGTCAAGCTGGTGGCAATACTAGGAGGAGTTACAGATATAAGGAGAGGTGATGAGGGTTTTCAAAGGTATATTTTTAATTTACAGTATACAAATTAAAAAGTGGATATTTAAAGTATATATTCTTAAGTATTGCTTTGCTTATATGTTCCACAGTATAACATTATATTTATCTATGTCCATGGAGTCAAGCTGGTGGCAATAGGAGGAGTTACAGATGTAAGGAAAGGTGATGCAGGTTTTCAAAGGTATATTTTTAATTTACAGTATACAAGTTAAAAAGTGCATATTTAAAGTATATATTCTTAAGAATTTTTAGCCTTCCACATCCATGTTTAGGACTGAATTCTGGGTACTGAAATAGTAAAAGTAGACTGAAGGAATTTAATATGTATCTACTCCAAAAGAGTGGAAAGATATGCAAAACACTTGTTAATATTTCAAACTGCCTTATAATTTTAGAGAAAGCTCAGATCTTGATGTGGACCATTAAGATGTAAAAGGGTCTCTTTTTGTCTTTTCCTGGCCACCCAATTTCAGTGGGCAGCAGAGCTAAATGAGATGGTTGGACTTGTGCCTGGGGGCTAGAAGACTGGAGATACAAGTCGGAAGAATGGACTGACAGAGGTTAATACTTGGCAAATGAGTGGGCCCTTTGTTCACAATGGGAGCACTCCACTAGGGTAGAGAGGCTGAGACTGTAGCCCACGTCACTCAAAGCTTCTCCCCCGCGCACTCCCCCGGTACATTGTGGGATACGACAAGAAGAGCCCTGACAGCTGCCTGGTCGCCTCTCTGACTCTTCAGTGGGAGGAATATTAAAAGGCAGAATGGCAGATGGAGAGAGCAGTGAAAGTGAAGAAGGGAAAAAGGAATCTACAGTAGCAACAAGATTTACAAGTACGAGGCAATTTTACAGATGGAACAGGAAATGTTGAATTTAATTAGAAAGCTGCTGTGTATAAATATTGACAAATCTGAGTGAAATATTGTTATTAGAATTAAAATCTTGTTGTTACTGGCATAATCAATTGTATCTTGAACACTTAACTAACAGTATGTAACCTGGACTCTTACAATTACAACTGAGCCTGCATACATCGGAGACACACACGTTTTTCTCGTTCTAGTCATGCCTCATGTGAAAGCTCAGAAACTCCACAATTCCCCTGCTGAGCTGCAGAGGCTGCACTGGCACTGATTCACGAGTGGCTGCAGGAGCTTGGGTTTAGGTCGTGACCATTCAGATCAGAGAGATGAGGCCTTTCAGCTTTAAACGGGTTTTCTTGCTGGCAAATCTATAATAACTGTTTTTATTATACAGATTGATATGATTCTGGTTCCTCTGTTGCATCTCAAGCCTGGTTGAACATGATCATGCAATGTGTTTTTTTCAATGACTCACTGGTCACATATGATTAGAATATTTCTCTCAACTCAGATGGACACAGATGAGTGCTTTCTTTATTGATACTGCAGAAATCTACAGTGTTTTTTCAGCCCCCTGCGATTTTTTTCCTTTATTTTTTCTGATATGGACAGACTATGCACGTGCCTGATTGGTTAATCCACTTTTCGATCTGGGAGCATGTTTATTGGAATCTTCAATTATTTTAATCTAGGATTTCTAATTCGATCATTATTTTCATCTAATATTATCCTTCACTTAGTTAAACTGTACCTGTACAAAATTAAATTAAAAAAGAATACAAAAAAAAAGAATTATTATAAAGACCCAATCACATTATAGTTAAATTATACAATGCAAATAGTTTTTAATATGCAGTTTATGATTGCTTTTGCACTAACATTAAAAATACATTTAATAGAGCTATAAAATCAGGACATAAAATGCAAGGACTAAATGAGAGTACAGTAACATTCACATTATGCTTTGTATTACATGTAAATAGATACAATTAGACTTGACTTTATCATCAGGGCACGCCTGCTGTTAAGTCTTCATGATGAAATACTAATCATCATCAAACGTGACTACTGGTGATGTAAAGAAATGTCAACTCATTTAAGACGCCTTTTCCACTCAACTCATTGTGATTGCACAGATACTTCAGCCGCATATGAATATGAAAAATATGTATTTGCCTTTTAAAAGAGGAAGTGTTTACTTGATGTTTACTAATTAGCAGATTTTCATTCTCGCACCCATCGGTCTGACTCACATGTTTATCCTACTGGCACATAAACAAATCATCCAGTTTTATGGGATAAATAAGAACTTTTAGGCTCTACAGAGATATACCATTTCTGATTTTGAGATTATACAAGCTACTTTACACAACATTTATGCAAATTTACTTAATTTAAATTTAAATAAGAGCTAAAAGTGGTTTTAGAAGTGCAGTAAAAGTGAGGGCAGTAATAGTAGCAGAAGCCACAGACTTAGTAGTGAAACAAATATAAATAATTTGTCATCTGATTAACAATGTTCTTTCTCTTTACTAAACTAAAAATAGTCTTTTGAATGTAATTGGGGAAGTATCAGTTAGGTATGAATAGAAAAACATTTACACTGTGATTCAGGATTTGATAAATAATACAACCTTTGCAAATCTAATTAGCCACCAATTAGGGGACTTGAAAGTAATGTCCTGCTCTCCAGAAGAGCCCATTTGTGGGTAAAACTAGTAATTACTCCAATTTAATTTGAACAGCTTTTAACAAGAGCAAAGAGTAAAATTTGAATACAATATGGACTTGTTTGCTGTAAGTATAATGAAGTAAGTTCACTGTGTTTAATCTTTAAGCAAAAAAGGTTTCTTAACTTACCTTTGTACAAAGTTTGAGGAAAGAAACGTTCACAGTCTGCAGTGGACAAATGAGATACAGCTTTTTCCAGAAGATTAGCCAAAACTGAAGAGACAAAATAGAACACATTCATACATTGTCTGTTCAAACAGTTTTCAATATTACACTATTTTCTGATCTATGTGATAATGTTGTTTCCTCATCAAAAACATCCCTTGTTATGTTTAGTTTCATTCGCACATGTTTAACACACAAATCCTGCATATTCTGGCTGAGTTCTTCTTTTAAACAGAAAACACTCTGTTCCACCTTGTGATGTCATGTGGTAAAAGGAAGTGTGCCACGGTGTTTATAACCTCCATACACCTACATTATAATGATTTGAATAATCTCAGCCCTGGAATTTTGACTTTGGAGATGATCGACTAATAATAAAGGATTCCTCAAACGTGTGAATGAAACAAAGCACAAATCCAGGTCTATTTGTGATGAGGTAACAACATCATAACACAACTAAAAGCTCGCAGTCAGTTTTGTGTAATAATAATTCTTTTTTCCTTCACATTTTGAGTCATTTTCCTAATCTAAGTGTCCTAATCATTCACCATTCAGAAACACTGATATCCAGTTGAATTCATCATACATCCTATTATAATACAAAAGATGGACCGCTGTGGTGGGACCAGTAATAGTCCATGTGCAATGAGACTCGGGTATTGCAGTCTCCATCTGTGGACAGTACTCATGTGTGTTTATGGCCTGACTGCTCCTGAGTAGACCCTAATGGTGTTGTCTTGCACTGCAGTGTAAGCAAAGCATGTAGCCACTGGGAGCACTACATGGGTACATAAAAAGGTAGAGAAGGAATAAAAGAGAAGGGTAGACATCATGAGTTTTATGATTATTCAACAGAACAATCTGCTCTCTATTACTGAGGTACTTTGATTGGAATTACTTATTTTTTAAGATGGCTTGACACAGATGTGACATTCAAAATATAGTTAGAATAACATATTTTACATTTCTCTTTGCTATATTTCAACTATTACTTTGACAGAGGGGGAGCAAAACAATTTACATTACATAGAGGAGCTTAAAGGTACATTGTGTAAATTATCTGTTGGGGGTTTGCCTCCTACTTGTCCCCATGGAGATTATATTGCTTTACCTAGAATGTTCCACACTATGGCATTAAACATATCTCGCATTTAGTCAACTGTAGGCTCCGCTCTCCAAAGATCTAACTTGTAAGTCTTTCCAGGACAAGAACTTTCCAGGCACAATAACATATTTATAGACACAAACAAGAGTGGTTTTGACCAGAAAAGTTACAAAGTGCAACGTTAAACAGCCCGTTGGTCATAAACTTTTCATTTCAAAGGCTAATGCACCACCCCTAGTCGCTTAAAAATCCCATAATCATCTTTTTAAATTGCTTTTTGATTGATAAACTTTTTTCATTTTTGTGTAGCACCAGATGATGGCCATTAAACTGCACTTTCCAATTGGTTACATCGAAGAGAACACATTTCTGCTGATTACTTTTGTGGTAGAGCATTCGATTTTTTTTCCCCAAGTACGATGAATGTCTGCTTATCTAACCGCAAGTCACAAAAAAATGTCTCAATTGCTCCGAAATTCTTGAGGTTACCGACTACTCATTCTTAACAAGATCTGATCTAGCCGGGGACAAGACCCAACTAAATGAATCTCATTGGTATTCTGTTAAGGAGAACCAATTAAGCCATCATTACTGACAAGATGGAGGGGTATTGAACACTCGAGCATTTCTAATCACGATTGCCTGATACTGTACTATGGTTAATCATTTTCATTTTGCTGCTGAAAAGAAGCCTGGCGGAGATACAAGTGAAAATCAGAGCTAATAAAATACTTCAGAAATTGCTTGTTTAGTAGACGTCACAGAATCTCCTTATAATAACAACAAATGACGCCAGTTTAATTTTTAGAATTTAAATAAAAGCTTAACAAATACCTCTGCATGGTTTTGTGAAAGGTCTTAAATGAGCACAGGGCTTCCTTTGAGTCCATAAAAGAAGTAATCACGGTACAGTACATGCATTAATGATGTTATTGCCAACGCGCTCCAATCTAGATGCATTTTGAATAGGAATCATTAGAAAAAATAGAAGAATGTAAATGGAACTGATGATGGGTGCTTCAAAAATTCATGAATGTAGAATGCAGCTAACACAGTATGAAGAGGCAGGTGGCTTTATTTACTGAAATATAATACATATAATCCCTGGGGCTCTTTTATTCCTGTTATTATCACAGTGAATATAAAGCCCCCAAAAGGAAAGGAAATTACTTTTTTAATTCTTACTGCGATTTAACACATTTTTGAAAAACCAAAATGTGTCTTTTATGGTTGAGAAGAATATAAGTAGAACATTTGTTTATAAAGAGCGATGAGCGATGAGCGATATTAGATGTTTTGGAGATAAAAGTTAGAGAAGCATAACGGTTCTGTACCTGGTTTTTACAAGCTTAAAAATGTGACAAACAGAACTAGATTTTAAATGGTTATTCCAAACTTACTTTACAGTGATGAGTTTATAAGCACTTCTCACAACTTTCTGAGACCGCAGCAACTAACATACTAACGCACACTTCCTGATTATCGGACATTAAAACGCCTTAGAATTAAAGAATTTAATATAGAAATTAATAAAACAGAATGGCAGGACATGTGGAAATGCCATCATTCCACTTCGGGTTCGCAAATTTGGAGGGAGTTTGCCTGGAAAAATCTAATTCGGTTCTTCATTACACCTAAATTAATTAGTAAACAGTTTCAATTACACCAAGAATGTTGGCGAGAATGTGGAATGCTAGATGTGGACCATTCACATATTTTCTGGAAATGTCTGAAAATTTCTGGGTTTTGGAAAAATGTCCATTGTATTATTTGTAAAGTGAAAAAAACGCCTTAGAATTAGATACAGAAAATGGTGTAGTGGAGGACCAAAGATGAGATTTAATGATTTAGTGAAAAAAGCAGTGGGGTTACATCAATGTAGAGTATTATTGATATTATTAGTGATCAGCCAAAAGAGAAGTAATTGATTGACAGATGGAACTTTGTATATATACTTTTTCAAACTAAACAGAACAAGAGTTTTTGTTGGTAAATGAGTCAACAGACAAATAAATAAACCAAAGTATCCATTAAAAGACTGAAGTAATATGAAATCTTTATGTTAATACCTATTATAAGTGAATCTATGAATGAAGAATAGCAGCGTAGCATCTGTTACTTCCTTACCATCTCCGGTTAGCACAGCGGGTGTCTTTGCCATAATCCTGTGATAGTGACTTCTGCACTCCCCCATCCAGCTCTCATCACTAATATCTGCAGATGATGCCAGGAACACACTGAGCTCTGGATCTGTACGAGACCAAAAGAAATCTATCGATACTTTCCTCATCAAAACTCCGGAAATATCAGGAAAAATAGAGGAGAACTGATTTAGCTGGGACTGCAGAAGGTGAGGTGATCTTTTGCTGTTTTTATTGAGTTTTCAGACAAATTATTATTATTATTTTGCACTGTTCCACCATACACACACATGTAGAACACCCCCAGCAAGATGTCACAGCAAAGTATCAAAAAAAAACAAAAATCAAAAAAAAAATAAACTCATAGGAAGTAAGGCCCCAATTTTAAACATGCTTTGTACCTGAAGATATTTGATCAGGCTCTTTCAGCTCCAGGGTGTAGCAGCTTGGGACAGGGTAGCAGCTAAACAAAGGCCAAGGAAAGAGGTCTTCTCCCTGCTGGAAAAAAGTTGTGAATTAAATACAACACATGCAAAAGAAACAGAGTGAATACATTTGAATTATCTTTGGTTATTTGTTGTTTAGCCCCCTTTACTGGAATGATTTACGAGTTTGCTTTTGATTCACTGCTGCAAGTCTCCAAAGGACTGCACCGTTGGCTGAGAAATGAAACATGTCCGTAGGTGGATGGGGCTGGATTGTTAGCTTTTCTTTGGGATGTAATTACCCCCAAACTGACTGATGACTTGCATAGGCATTTTCATAAATTTGTCAAAACAATGTAATGGCAGTGGTTGTGGATAAACTGTAGCAAGATTGTCAGGTTTTGTTGTATTTCCATGCGTAACCTTGTTGGATCCAGTGGTGCAATTTATCAGCAGCCATTGCACCATATAAAGCTGGTCAAAATGGTATAATTATTACATGATATATTCAAGTCATGATTATTTTAGATACTACAGAGATTAGGGCATAATACAGTCTTATCCTAGTATTTGCATGTAAATCAAAAGTCATTTTCACACCCCAGAATCAAATCCTTTTCATATCTCTTCTGTGACCTCATCTTAAATTAGTTTCAGAGGAGAGTCTGTAAACAACGCTTAAATAATTGATAACTGTGAACCAAAACATTCTGTTTCACACAGCATTCCAACAGCTGCTGGAAATGATTAGGGCAACTTCTAAAACCAGAAGTCAAAATGTATTAACATGCTCAGTTGGGTCCACTGAACACTAAGATATCTGCGAATTTCAAGTTTATTTTTGATTAAAGATGTAGGAATGTAAGTGCAGACTCTTGATTGTGGTTGGTTAATCTTAGGTACATTATGCAACTTTTCTGGTGGGAGGTCCGCTACCCAACTGTCTCTATGAAGATGATTTGCGAAGAATATTCCACAGTATATTGCTAGTGTTTTAATTGCTGGAAAATACCTCAAAAAACTTGCATTGTTACTGCAAGCCGGGACACAGAGATCTGATCTTTAAGTTGAGAGAATAATGTCAACTTCTTATTTCCACTGAAATAAATTAAATCTACCGGTAACCTGAAAAGTTACATGGAGCATCTTTAAAGCCTGATATGTAGAGATAGAATCACAATGAATAATTTAGATTCAGCCTTAAAGATCTCCTAATATATCTCTTTTATATGAGGAAAGAAAGCCTGTATAAGTAACAATGAAGAACTGTAAGACAAGGAGAAGATGAAAGAGCACTCTGCTAACCACTCTGCCACTATGTACTATTCAAAATCAGTAAAAAAAAAATACTGACCTCTTGAATGGAGCGAGGAGGAAGTTTCCTTTCTGAAGGTCCTCCAACTACACTCACACAAACCAGGACGTAGTTCCTCTCCACTGATAAACTGTCCAGGATAATCTCCCTGTCAGAAAGACAAACATTAGATTTTATTTACAATAAAATTATATTATTTTTCTCTGGTATTTTTTAAATAAATGTGTTATTCACTGGCAACTACACATCTAATTGGAATTTTCATAAGTTCTAATTTTTGTAAATCAGATATACGAGATATATATTATTTGGCAAATCTTTGTTCTTAATATGTGATAAAATGGCTCCTGAAGCAAAAAGTATAGACTATTTTGTGCAAGACCTCGTCTGATTGCACATTACAACAAGTGCATGTCTTAAAGGGCCCATATTATATTATTTTCAGATCTATGTTACCTGGTTGTTGTTGTGTTATGTTGTTCATTCAAACATGTTTAACACACAAACCCTGCATTTTAGGCTTTAAACAGAAAACACTTTGTTCCACCGTGTGATGCCCTGTGGACTTTGTTTTTGAACTCTATACACTAGAATCATTTGGGTAATTTACCTCTGGAATAGCCAAGCTCTAGTAAACAAAAGGTAAAAGGCTTGAAAACTACCGATTCATGACATCACAAATTGGAACAGAAGGAATGAAGGCTGAAGGATGAAGGAAAATGAAGGATTAATCAAACATGTGTGAATGAAACAAAGCACAACTCCAGGTATGTTTTTTGTGAGGAGGAAACAGTATTATAACAAGGCTGAAAGCTCACAGGAGTCAATTTTGCATAATAAAGGCCCTTTAACCTTAATATATGAAAAACTCGACAGCTCTAGGTGAGGATCTGACAACTCTGTGCATCCGAAAGCTGAGGTGAAGGTGAAGTGGTCGAAATGAGAATATAGGGTGCCGATGCCAGTGGCCATTACGGGAAAGAGAGCAGGAGAGGGGCCAACAGGAGAAAATAGAGGAATAAATCATCACCATCAAGACCTGGCCAACACTCCGACATTTGATGTGGCCTGGCATTTCACGGCCTCTTTACAATTCAGCGCCCGGCTTCAAACTTCTGCCAACCTTCTCACACAGCCTCTTTAACACCCACTCTCACAAATGCACTCTACATTGCACTACATTGTTTCTACTGTACTTTATTTCATGTGACCACCAAGGTAAATAAACCAATAGTATTCTGTTTGTATTTCACATGAAAGTGTTATATGAAGGTTAGGCTAGAAGCTTTGAGAGAGTTCAACAGAGGTGGATAGAGTAGCCAAAAATTGTAGTCAAGTAATAGTAACATTACTTTACAATAACATTACTAATACAGAAATATGAAGTAGTGGTTCAAGAAATTACTCAAGTAAAAGGATACAAGTATTTTTGAGTAACTTCAAGCGTAACCATCATAACATTTGATTTAGAATTTGAAATTGATGTAACTGGAATGAAAAAAACAATAAACTAATGCACAAAAATTAGACAAATAAATTATATCTGAAGGAGAGTTGCAAACTGTTCATATAATTTCATATTGTCAACATAAAGCTTTTGTTATTTGTAGACTTACTCACAATGGGAAGAGTAACTGATTTTTACTGAAGTAAGGGTACTATAGTGAAAAGAAAAAGTATGCCACTAAAAAGTACTGTACTCAAGTTACTCAAGGACATGTAACTATAAATGTAGCCCACCTCTGGAGTTCAATGAGTGAAAACCAAAGAGTACAAAAAATAGAAATGGATGCTATATGTTAGTACAGAGAAGCCAGGCAGGCACTGTAGAGAAAAGGCTTTAAAAGAGACATTCATTAGTGTATTTTTGTTCTATGTTATAGCAGCAGTGGTGTTGCAAACAACTGAATAATACATACAGTATGCAAAATGTAGTGTAGATTTTTATGGGGAAAATTTGTGAACCATTCTCCAACAGGGAAAAGGCTTTTAGGACAAAATGGATATGACCAGTCATACAGAATAAAGGCAGGCTACGGAATATGGTGAGGTCCAAAAAACAAACAGATTCCCTGTAAGATCCAATTCCTCCTTGTATGAGCAACACATCCTGAGGAGAGACACCAATATTCTCCTGAAGGCTGTGTCCTTCCTCAATCAAACAGCCCTGACGTGGGACCCCCTGAGTCTTTCTTCCTGATCCTGACCCATTCTTCTGTTCACTTCTACATCAAGACTACTCAGTGTATTAAATTGCTTGTAGGTAATAAATAAAGTGTTTTGATTTATTGATTGATACACAATGCAAACATGAATACAGTTTAAAATAACTAGTTTAATCTACCCTATTACAAGCTTTTACAAGTGGATCAACATGTAAAATATCTGCGTTTAAAGAAACCTTCTGGCTCCTTTATTGCACAAGCTTTAAACATTTATATTCCTTCTCCTCTCCATAACAGCTTAATCAAAGCAGGAGGTGTGGCAGTAAAAGTTTTCATTTCAAGATATGATGAGAGAATATATGTGGGAGTACTGAAACTTGACAAAAATGGGGGTTGTCAACTTTGTCAACTTTGCTTATAAGCAATAGTCAGTGTGCTCTGATTGGGTAGTATGCTCTATCAAGCAATTTGCAGTAGAAACAGTACAACAGTAGGCCTGATGATAATTACTACATTACAACATTTCATTTAAATGTGATAACTATATTTTTTAAATAACTAGCTACTACTACTTTTTATTTGAATAGATATTTGGGTTTTACTGGGATTGTCCTGCTTTGGGGTGTTGGGGGTTTCTGCAGCACTATTGTGACAGGCCTAGAAGTACTAGTAGGGGTGGAAGTAATATCTGTAGTAGTATTAATACTTTGCAGTGACCTCATGCTGGGGGTGTTCATACTGTAAGTTTATGATGGGATGTTCAGAAGTTATGGCAGTGACAAAATGCACAGCTTAGCAAACACTGTCAACAAAAGTTTTTAAATGGTCTGAAAACTCAAGAAAAAATGCAAAAATTAATTAAAACAACACATTTTCAGGAGCCTGTGATCAATTCGAGCGTTCATGGTCCTGTTTAGGTGTTTAATTTTCAACAGGAAGGTGAGTGAGACTTATACAACAGCACACATTAGCTCATCTGATAGTTCCAGCTAAGTCGGTTTATGGTCAGACTGTGTTAAAACAGACTGTGTTATCAGATTAAAGTCTAACTTGAGTAACAGAGCAGCACCTACAGGTAGAACCACACTGTCAAGGAATGTTGATGACATCAGCTGCAAAGTCTAAATAGCTGAGGGATACTGCTTGTATTTAGCGTTACTGTATGGATTGTCAGAAGTGTATGGTCGTGCGTACCCTTTGCCATTGCCCATCTCAGCGACATTTTCCTTTTGCCTCTGCAGAAGCATGGAGCAGATGTTGTACTGGCTCTCCAGCAGCAGGAACGTGTCCAGATTACAACAAAGCACACTCAGAAGCCTGCACACAAAAATATACACAAATACATACAAAACAGAAGAAATGCAAATACGTTAGGAAGACGGCTGGCTGGGGGAGATACTGTAGTAGCGCTTTCAAAATACAAACGTAGTGCAGGAACAAAGCAGACATAACTTCATTTGTTTTTTCCGATTTCCCAAGGCCTTTTTGTGTGTGTCTGGACTCGAGTGCTGGATCAGTCAACTGTTTTTTTTTTCCTCCAAATGCCAACCGTAGCCAATTGGAGGCTTTGTTAAGAAGGAGCCCTTGGGAGAAGCTTCATGGTTCATTTTCCGTAGCTGGTAATGACACTGAACTTAAGCAGGCTGTTAATCTGCCACAGCCTTTAGAGACACAAGAGAACACGGGCGAAAGATACTGATGAGTTTTTTTATCCCTGCCGGTACAAAAATAATCAAAGTAGACCAATTAAAAAACAATGCATGATTTATTAGATAACCTTCACATACTGCTGTTGTGATGAGCCTATTTTGTTAGGAATGGTCAAGGCTAGCGCAAACCTATTAAAGTTCAGAATTACTCAGTGAACCTGCATTCACTTCTTCTGTTAATGGCTACTGGGGAGGGTGTCAGTCAGTTAATAGTATAGGTTAAAACACATTTGACATTGATATTAATTTAATTTAAAGTCACCTATTCAGTTTACAATCTAGATCAGATTAAACCTCACCGCTTTAGGTGTGTCTCTCATGATATCCGTGGTGATTTATGTCGTTCCTCTTAAGATGCAGTGACACAGTTTAACCATAGGTGGCAGCACACACTTGGTTTTTGACACTGTTAGACCCTAAAGTTCCTAACTAACTTTTTATCAAATTGACAAATGAACTGTTCATAATGCAACGTAAAACCCGCCTATAGAGTTTATTGGGAAAAAAGTTTATTTAGTCTTCAGTCCCACTCTAATAATAGCATAATATCAGATAATATGTTTGCATTTCTATTACCTGAAGATATTTCATAAAAAGACAACAAGAGACATCTAATATACACATTTCCATTTTCAGAGATAAATCATCACAAAGCTTCTGGGATAATAGGGTTTATGTAACTGCTTTGTTCAACAACCCAACAATTCACTCTATTTGAGCACCTTAATTTGAACACAGTTTCAACAAAAGAGCATTAAAATAAAATAAATGTCAGGCTTATTATGTTGTTAGTTTTGCAAAATGCCATTTCCATTCCCCATGCGGTGCGAGCATGTGCAGTGAATGCGGGCAGAATATAGGATAGATTTCCTGGTCTGATGGTTTGTATGGGGGGTGCGTGAGGGGCCATTGTGGTAAACAGCTGTTGGATTTGCCGGTGTGCTGGGCAGTGACTGGGAGCAGTTTGAGTGACGTGTTCTCTCTGTGATTCTGACAGCAGCGCCGCGAGAGGCTGAGAGGCTGTCAGGCCTAGTGACCTCCAGAGCCTCATACACACACTACCAGGACCAACGCACTTTATCAGTCAGATCGGGCCTTAGCATTAAGTGGAGCGAGACCTGGCTGTCTGCATGGTGCTGTTAAATATACAAACAACTGTAGTAGTTCTTATTTCTATCATAAATAAAGAGAGGTGGGTAGAGCTCAGGTACAATTACTTGAAAAACTTTAAAGAAGTACTTTTCAGACTACTACTTGAGTAATATTTTATTGAAGTAGTACTCTTACTTAAGTAAAAACATCTTTATCTTAAAAATATTGCTTTGAGTTGATTTGAACATTTGTATTTCTTGCTCTTAGTTTTTCTAATTTTTGTGTGATATACAATGACATTGATTCACAAAAGGGACGACAGGGGACTTTTCAGAGTCTGTCTTCTACTTGCTTCTCTCCATGGAGATCCTTGCCTGGAATGTTCAGCATTTATCTTACCTAGCTTGCATTTTATCTATTAAAGTTGTTTTCATGCTTAAAAATACTTGTCTCTGGCTTGCCTCTACACAGATCCAAATTGTGTATACAGTAATCATGTCTTACACTTAAGGGAGGAAATGTAAATAGGGCAACAATGGAAACTATAGGAAGAATAGATGGAGCTGCTGTTGTCATGACAACAAAGAGGCTTTTTAAAAACAAGTTGAACGGACTGTGGATTTTAGCTCTCTTTAGGCTCTGGGGATCAGCGGAGAGGAAAGATTGTATATTGTTATATTGTTATTGTATATAAGGTTTGTGCGTAAGAACAATGTTGCTTGACAACGGCACATGTGTTCACATCTACTACAGAACAAGCAGGAGGGATATTATTAACAGGCATGTACAGGTAAAGGCTCTGACCTTTCACTGAGTATAAATATTTCAATTGTTCTTCCTGGAAATGTATTACAGTTTGGTAAGTGGCTTTTACCATTGAATAAAAACAAACCAGAAAACAAATAACCCATCTGGATCAGCCATGTTTTATTCATCGTTTGCTATACGTGACATATCAACAACTGAGCGAATTAACCTGCAGCCCTGGTCCTCTCCAGTGCATAACACTGGTGCTCTCATGGAAGGTGACGTGGTGAATTCAAGCCACCAAAAGACAAAACAGAGTTGATCTTTGGAGAATTTGTACAATTGTGTAGCATTGTGTTTTGATGTTTCATGTGAATGTCAATGATTAGATGGGTCTCAATTGTGAGGTCTACAGCCAATTCTTCATCAGTAAAAGCATCTGGTTTGGAGCAGAGTTCAGACTTTAAAAGAAGAAATTTTGTTTTTGTGAACTAGACACTAATTTAAAGTCTGTATTGTTCATGAAAACTCTATATGAAAGCAATTTGTTTTAATAAGACAAAATAAATTAAACTCTGAAAATTTGATTAATCAATGTGAGGAAAATTGAGTTTGTTTTTTGTCATATTGCCCAGTCCTAATAGAAATATTCACTCTCACTCACTGAGGTAAGATGTGCTAATGCAGTGCTCACTGACTGCAACACATATTTTCTGTATATAACATATGATGATACTTTGCAGTGGTTTACCCATGTTGCCAGACAGCATCAAGCCAGATCCAATTGATTAATCTGAGGCCGGCACTGTGACATTGCCTCTAAATGGCATGCACAGGACAGAATAAATGAAGCTGGTGAATGGTAAACTGCTCCTTCAGCAGATACTGTAGAGCAGGGACAGGGAGCGAGCAGGCAGAGTGGTAATAGACTGTCTCTGCTCGCTGACAGAGACACACACTGTAAGCCTCTGAGACCTACAAGTCAATTCAAAAGTAGCCACCAAAGCATCAGCAGCACAAGGATAAAGAAGACATGCAGCGGATGTGACAGGCTCTAAGAGAAACTTATGGTCTTAAATAAAGTCACTCAGTGTATTTTGCTGTCAAAGTCTCCCTGGAGTAGCCACACTTTAAGCCTTAAAGGAAACAGTTACTCTAAAGCAATTTTATTTTATTACATATTTAAATAAATTCTTAAAATCTGTAATTTACACAATGAAATTTGCATTTCATGTTATAATAAATCCATAAAAACATGGACCAGTGGTTAGATTTGTTTTTGAATTATTAAAAAATAAATGTGTAGCACAGAGAGCACAATATTTGAGAGGTCTATAAACTGAAGCTCCACAAGATACTCGAAGAACTGCTAGGGGGTCCTAGCCTTTTCATGACCATGGAAATTGATTTTGAAGGAAAAAAGTAGAATAAAATATTGGTGTATATAGCCTTAAATGTAAGTCCCCGAGAATCTTGGTGTCTAAAATCAATAAAGATCAAATTACACATGACTTGGATTTATATTGTGCTTTACAAGCTTAAAAGCTTCTCCAAGCACAATAGTCGGACACTATTCGCTTCCTCTCCTCTGTCTACTAATCTACACAATGGTGTTTCCAGCACAAACCAAATTCAGTGTAGTCCCAATCAATACATTGCAATCCTAACTTCAGCTCTGACCCTATAACCTTAATCCATCCCTTCCATATAAATCAAATTAAAATGAAAAAATAACTCATCTTTATCCTCCCTCCTTCTTAATACAATATATTCGGAGATATAGGTGCACAAAACCTGGCTTATCCACAGAAATCTCATCATTTCAATAGTGGATAATCAAAGTCTAAAGAACTATGTCAATCTGCCATTGCTGGGGGCTTACGAGTGCCGGTGTGTGTGTGGTTGGTGCAGTGGCCAGGTGCTAATCTCATATTGTGTGTGCTTCCCTGCTGGTGTTAAGCAAGACGGAAAAAAAAAGAGTTGAGCCTCACCTCAGGCCAAACGTGTGAGATTGCTCAAAGTGGAACAGCGAGTGTATCTTGGCATCTGAATTCACAGCAATCAGCCTGTCAATCAGATCCTGTAGAGCAAAAAAAGAGCTTGTGAAGAGGATCGCTGTGGCTCAGGTGCAAAACTGTTGTTATCAAGATTATGGCGGAAATACACATTATCTACAGTGTGTTGGCTTTATGTATGGATTTCTGAGAGGATATATAAAAGGCCTGTGTGTGGGTGGTGTGTGAATGTGAAGTGCAAACATGCCCTCTAGTGGCTCAAACAGGCACTGTGGTGGAGTATTAAGCAACACAATGTACTGTTGACTCACTAGGATGGATGTAGGCATCTCTCGCAACGTGTATTCATCCTTGTTGGCTAGAGTCTGACGCCCTAGCAGTTCCCACACGGACTGGGAAGAGGAAAGGAGGTTGACCAAAGACAGGAATGACTAGGGAGAAGAAACACAATCAAAATATTTAAACCAAATGTAGAAAAAAAGTACAAAAAAATCACCTTGTAGACATCACAAGGAACATTATAACATAAATCAGAAAGTTGTGTAATATGGGCCCTTTTAATATTATGACTGCTGAAACCAAAAGGTAGTTGGTGATATTTTGGGCTAACAAACTATGGGGGAAAAGACAGATCAGGACTTATCCAACATGTTTGAATAATTTGTGAAAAAGCAGGAGCACTCAGTCTATACACACTGAAAGCTAAAACATTCTGTCAACTTATTTACATATATTTTTCCTTACGTTATGTCTTACCAAATGTTTCTTTCAGTGGAAATTGCTTTTTAGAGTGCTACATATTATAACAAACGCAGAATGAACGGCTTCCATCTACTCTGGATGTAAATGCTTTCTCTAGATGAAACAGGCCATTGATATAATGGACCAAACAGCACAATATAAAAAACTGATGTTATTGGAAAGTGCAATAACTGGAAATAAGCTTTAATGGATTTGAATAAGGATAATGCATCAAAAGACTATAGCATAAAGGTGAATTTTACATTACAGTAACTTCCATTTATCAGTTGGAAGCTAAGTACAACAGTGTCCGCGGTTAATAATACACACACGCTATGCATTTTAAAGCTTATTCTTACATCTTTTCCTGGTTGTTTGATGTATTGGACAAGCTTCTCTACTCTTTTTTTCATGAGATCAAAATAAAAAATTAAGCAATACCTTCTTACAATATGAAAGTAAAAGGATTTTTTTTTTTTTTTATGTTACCGCTCAGGATCTTGAGACGGAAAAAGCGTGCATGGAATATGACAGTCAATGGGGATTATAGCCTGTATGGCTGAACTGAACTGGCTACAGTTTTAAGCAAATATGGCACACTATGCTTCTCTAATGGTTCAAATAAATATGCAAACTAGTGCGTTCTAGCTTGTTATATGTTTGAGGCTTTGCACTAGTTTAACTTTTACTCTGTTGTTATATTTTCTAAAAGTAGAACTAAAAGTACTAGTAAGCATTGTTCAGTTGTGTTAAATAACATGCTTTTGCTGCCTGGCTTGCTGATCTGATCACAAAGGGTTGTTTGTGTTTTTCCAGTCACATGAACATGGAATTTTAATCTTGAAGGGAAAAATATATATTGTACATGTGTTCAAGTTCAGTCAGAACCATCTTATATTGTTCAAACACATTACAATCGCAATTTCAAATGCCATTATAACTCTTAACATCTACAATCATAAATAATCAATCATTTTAGAGGAACATTGTGTTAAATCCTTTACACCAAAATATATTACTTCATTTTCTTGTTACACAATATTAGAATTTATCACTGGGAGTTCTTACAGGAGCAGAAGGGAAAATGATGGTGGTTTTCATTTCAAATTTTACCTTCAGGCAGCTTCGATCAATAGGATCCATAGGGGTTGGTTTTGGACGAACAACCCTTAGATCTTCCTTTCCACATTCCAGGACTGACCATAGCTCGATCACCAAAGCCCGAATAAACCCTGGAATAGGAAAAGTCGAGTATGAACACAGTTAAAGCAAAAAAATTACAAATAAAAACATGTCCAAGGTCAAAACTGTTTTTTTCACCTGAGCTGTTCAGAGCCACCACTCCAGGAGCTGTCGCTGCAATCTGTGTCACCATCACCCCATATCCAAACTTTTCACAACGACTCACCTACAAGAAATACAAGTATATATTTTAAAAAAGACTACAACTTCAAACCGAGGGTGATCTGTGAAATGGGAAAAACAAGAGACAATTTTAAGGACAGGAATGCGACTTTGCTGAATTCAAAATGAGATTAGACCACTGCTGGCACACCAGATTACAACTCTCCAGACAATAAGCAGGAACCATTTGACGAACTGATTTTGAGTACTTCTAACTACGTCACTATTTAACAACACCACAGTACATCTAAAAATAGACCAAATATAATTACATTCAATAATTTAAGTGAAATACTAAACTGAGGGTAGCAATTATAGCAGTGCACAAACAATGGAAGCAAATTAGGCCCAGAGGGAATTAGCCAAGGTCTGCAAAGGCTGGCTATGTGCATGCCTGCAATATAAATCAGCAGAGTGTGCCCCCTGTGCAAGCCAAGAGCAAAGCGAGAAGACCAAAAATCAAACTGTCCTCAGAGGTTACACAAGTTTAGAGAACGGATTCATCAGTTTAAACCGGTCTGTGTTTTTGACCTCTTTGTGAATAGATAATAGATTGATAATTCAACAATTGAGAGTCTACGGATTCAACAACAGTCTTCTGCAATAATAAACTTTGGCCCTCTTATGCCATCGCCCATGATTAAAGTCAGCCTTGTGCCAATGTGAATTCCTTCAGGGCATCCATAAATGTGATAAAATAGTACCACTAAACTGAGTCTATATCTGCTATAAAACTGCATTGGACTTTCAGTGAAACGTATCTGGGCTTAAACAAAGAATTTAAAATGCTTCCTTCTTGAATAGTAATAAGGAAGAAAGACACCAAATGACTGCAGCAGTGAACTCCTCTATAATTTCCTAAAATCATAGTTTGATTCCGATCAGTAAATGCAAAATTAAAAATAGTCCTTATACTTTTTATGCATTGAATAAGCCACAATCTTTTCATAATACTGCTTTATGAAATGTGTATGCAATCATATGACAAATCAGACATACAAGTGCTTCCGGATAGCCTTTATATGACCGAATACCTGCAGTTTTTTGGTAAAGCGTGAGAACATGTATCCCACACATTCATTAATAGCCCCAGTCTGTTGCAGAAGTAGAAGACCTTTAGGAGTCACTGCAAAGTTCAGCAGACTGTCCAAGATGGTCTCCTCCCACATGAGCCTGTTCCAAATGGAGGGAAAAACATGACATAACATGGTGCTCACAACCACAGCTTTAATGGCAAATTGTGCAGTGTTCTAATGGTGACAGGAGGTGACATTTATTTTGCCCACCATTTTACTTCTGTCTTCTAACTTCTACTGATTGTCTTGGAGCTGCTCTTATCTCTTTAAGGCAAACTGTAATCATTCTAATCTCCATAGTTGCAGAGCAAGGTTATATTACCATTGCTTTTATCTTTCACAAAGGACTTTAAACATCAACTATGCTATTTAAAAACAATGTATACTTGTAACTGTCAGAGGTAGTAGAGATTCATCATGGTGTCAACATAGCACAGAGGTAATTATTTCGTACCTAACAATCATTGACCACACTCATTTTAAATTAATACTACACCATAGAATATTATAGAAGTTACATGTGTTTATCTTTCAAAACTAAAAGTATTTGTTTACAGGCTACTTTGTGTAAAGAAGTAATAATTCTAAATCTGTTATTTTGTGTCATATAAGTGTATAAGTGTCATAAAGATAGTCTTACGTGTTTTCACGAACACTGGTCAGTCCTTCTTCGGTTCCGGGTGCTGGTGTTTGAAGTCCTTCTCTGATCTAAACAATAGAATAGATATATATCTTATAATTGGTGCACCAAGGTCAGTGCTAGGAAGGATGCAACACTAACAGTTGATTATTTTTAGTATATGTGGAAAAAAAGGTTATTAATAATGGCCCACTGCCAGGATATTAGCTCTTTTCATTATCACAGAAGCTCAGCTGTTTGTTATGCAGATGTAATGCAGTCACCTGTCTCCAGGCTGTGGCCAGAGCTTTGTGCAAGCCGTAGGGTCGGAGCACCTGCAGACCCTCACAGGTGTTGTACATCTGTCTACACACAAATATGAAGGCGCCACATAAAGAATAGGACACCTCAGGGTCACTCAGCGCAGGGAGCTGTTTATTCAGCAGCTTCAAAGTGAACTGAACAATGACGTGTGCCGCAGAGGTCCTGCAAGAGACGAAGCAGGCTTTTTGAGTTTATATAATACAATTCAAATACTAAGACCTAAATTAAACAGGGTCTTACATCTGACTGTGGGATATCATTATATTCTTCGTGTGTAGGAAGAGATCTAATCCTTTGTTGGTGTTGGCGATTCGAGCCAAAACATCAGCGATAAGTGTTAATGTCGCTGGAGGAGACTTTAATTTGGTCTTTGAAGCGTGGAAAAGGAAAAAAGAGATCTTCGAATTAAAACCACATAAGAAGCAGAACTGGACTTGCATAAAAATGAAACCAATAAAAAGTCTTTGTGACACTCACATAATAATGATCATGTTATAATAATCTAATAATAGTGTAATGTAATAAGTGAGTTGTGCATGTGTCTGACCTTGTGTCCACTGAGCAGTGCGAGCACAGGAGCCAGTAGAGTCTCTATCACAGGGCTCATGTGCAGACAGTCTGCAGCACTTTCTGTCCTTTCACACAGCATCCACAGCACCTCCATCACCAGAACACTGGGAGACAATGCATCTGAAGACAAGCAAATCATAGACATTATACAGTCCTACTACTACTACAGGAAAACTTGACATGCATTTGCAAAGAGAACTCATAGTAATCAGTGTGAAAATGGTAGTTTTATTTTTATCTATGAGGAAAGTATTCAAAAAGAAGACTAAGAACACTATTATTTAATGTTTTTCCTTCCTGTTACATTAGTTAGTTAGTATTAATTATAAATCAATACATTTGATTTATACAGTTCTTTTCAAGACACCCAAAGGTCTTGGCAATGCATTATTGAGTCACTCCACAGCTGGTGGTTGTTATATATAAGATAATATTGTAACCATGGTTGCCCTGGGACTAACAGATAAAAGTGAGACTGGCAGTCCGCAACAGTGGCCCCTCTGACCACCATCAGCACTCATGCATACATCACACCAATATATACAGTAAGATATTATAGCCAGAAAGTTGCCCTTTTAAATACTCTGGAGTACTAGAGTAGCACTTTCCTCAAATGCTTTTTCAATCTTGACTAGTTTGGACTAAAACTTTGCACATCTATTTGAGTAATATTATTTTTACATAGCTGTAGTGTGGTTTCACTTGAGTAATATTGTTGGTTATTTTACCCATCTCTATTGAAGACAGGCAGGTTTGCCAAAGTCAACAGTATTGATTCTTTAACACCAGCACTGTATTGTGATACCACAATCACATCATAAAAACTATTAGCAGAAGTAGCGGCACAAGGCTTGTTCAGAGACAAAGCATGATTCAGTACAAGGTTAGTGATAAAATATATCATGTGAGGACAGTTTCTATAACTCACTGGGAGGGCCACGGCGCTCTCTCGATTATGTCTGTACAAAGGGCCAAAGAAGAGGGAGAGCCCAGTGCTGACCTCACCTGAGTGTGAGACATCCCTGTGAGACGCCTTTGGGTGCTGGGACATGATAATAATGAGGGTGACGAGCAGCTCCGTCAGACTGATTGGATCTGAAATAAAGCAATTATGATGAATACAACAGACAAGTTCAAGGTTTCAGGATTGAGTAAGACTGAATGAATCATTGATTATTAGAAATGTGTATATTCTTATATTAATTATTAATAAAAAAGGTTAATGAATAAATTGACAAATAATTACCCACCCACGCACACCCATGTACAACCATATAATTATAAACCAGGTAAGACACCATGTACTTTTACGAATGCAAGTTGTAAAATAGTCAGATAATATCTGGAATGAGGTATTCAAATGACATGCTTTATGTAATGTACTAAATATGATAAAGTATATATTTTATACCAATTTTAAAAGAAAACATTGTGTGTGTGTGTGTGTGTGTGTGTGTGTGTGTGCGTGTGCGTGTGCGTGTGCGTGTGCGTGTGCGTGTGTGTGTGTGTGTGTGTGTAAGAATGTATGTGCATTTTTTCTTCATTTTTCTTTCTTACTTTTTTTATTTATTTAATTTTTTTGACCAACATGGATATAAAGCTCACAGACGTTCTACAATCATATTTAGAGAATAAAATTACATAATACCTGGCAAATCCAGGAAGTATTGTGCATTCTGGATTACAGGCAAATATAAAGGTATAAAATGGTAAAAAGGTCCCTGTTAAACCTTTATATCAGTGACAGACAGAAGTCATGTATTGAGACAGTGTATTTGTTATGTAAGTTTACAGCGTATGTGATTATTACGTGGTGTGTCTTAGAGCAGTGCACTAAAAAGTAGGAGTGCTGGTGATAATGAGACATTCCATAGTGAAGTTGTAAAAAACAGAGACTGTTTTGTTGTCAATGAGGGAGAGACAACTATGGAAACAATGAACCATAATTGTCTATTTGTCTTTAAAATGACCACCATTTAAAAGGCTTTAGTGCATATTGATATAGTAGACTTTGTGAATTTAGTCATAAAGTTTAGGTCTAGGCAAGCGTTAAGATCTGTATTACATAAGTCGTACAACACTATGCTTTACCTTTATACTTGTGTAATTTAACCGGAAAGAGCTTTCTCCCATTAGTGTAGACCAGCAGCATCCCCAGTACGGAGAGTGAGTGCACAAAGAGGGCATATTCAAGCTCTGTTTCACTGTAGAAGCTTCTCTGACCTGAGAACAGGAAGACATTTATTAAGATAACATTTTATATAAATAAATCTCGTGCTTGTTGAGTTGTCCAAAGTAGAATTTTTCATCTGATTCATCATCCAGTATCTCAAACCAAAAGCTGGTGAGGTCCACGTAGCTCATTTGATGTACATTAGTACATTAGTGTTTTATTACATACATTTTATTATTTATTATTATTCATTAGGTACATTAGCGTTTTATGTTGATTTGACAGGGCTCTATAGTTGTAACTGGAGGTGTATTGTTGTAATGTAATTGTAATTACAAACACCTTTTGGTAAGTTTGGTAATTTTGGTTCATGAACATAAACAAGACAAACTTTAAATCAGTGCCATTTAACACAAAAAAATTGTCAAATTTCTCCCTCTAAAGTCTGGACTCAACTGTGGTTTGAAGTGGCTTTTCCAGACAGAAGGTTGGCTGAGGATCTCTCAATTAAATCCCAAGAATATTCGTCAAAATCAAAGTAAAAAAAATCATTGACTGAATCACAATCTGGATTCAAATGTGATCAAATGCCTTCTGGGGTGTCATATGGCAATTCAAACCAACTAAATTCGCTGGTTGAAAGTATTAGTTAGTTTATTTGTGCTGATGCTCATTGAGTTTTTCTAGACAGGCCACACAAGTTCTCTCATGTAGCTTAGCTTAGAAACTAAAAGGGCTCTTCTCATAAATTCTGCCCCAGAGTTTAATTGATGCACTTTGTGAACTTTGACAAGCTGCAGTTAGAGAAGCTTTAATGACTGCTGGTATACATTCTTGTCAAAGCCTCTCTCTTCACAGCACCATGGAGAGCTGTACGAGTAATCATTTCCTTAGAGAACTTCTGGAAACCTTCCGTGCCACTGTTTGAATGAGTCATAACAAATCACTTCCATCTAACTGACAATGAAATACTCACCAGTTTTCTGTTGATCAATTGACTCTTTTGGTCCTTCCTTGTAATTTTCACAGGATTCTTTATAATGTAAACACGCCTGCAGTGCTACCATAATCTGAAAACAACAATAAAAAGTTAGATGAGAGTGTAGCTTATTTGGTCTGAAGGTTGGTCATTATAATTTATTTAGTCTATACAACTTTCCATATCAACGTATATATTAAAGTCTGCTAGCAATTTCACAGTGTCTCCAAACTGCAGGGTAGCAAAGAAGATGAAAAGTGCTGGAGTCTTGAGGTTATTACCAGCTAACACACAGAAATAACGTACTGGCTTCCTACGCTTTGCCCAAGGTGTCAACAATATTAAAAATGCTGCAAACCTTGATCTTCATGATAAAAGATTGATTCAGAGCACTTTTTGATGTTAACTTGGTCAAATTTTTTGTGGTTTACTTTGAGGAAAACTTGGCAAAGACATCCAAAGCTGAGGAGTTCAAGTTATTGATTATTGAGTGAATCACTCACCAAAGACTTGTATTTTTTCTCAAGAAGTCTGAGAACAACAGTCCTGCTGTAGTGCCCATGCTGAGTGGAAGATAGAGAGAAGTTAAGAAGTAACACCTGAGTTATGTGCAGATGACACAGTAAAAGTCTCAACAAAACAGACATACCATCCACTTTTTAAACCAAGTGGCTTTAATATCTAGTAAGGCTAAGAGATGCAAAGGTTCCAGAAGTTTTTCTAATCTTGGTGAAGAAGCACTTTCAGAATGAAATGCCAACAAGGAGAAAGTACTCTCAATGACTTCCTCCATGTATCTGTAATGAAAAGTCAACAGTAAATCAGCAGAAGCAACAAAAAATATTACCAAATGTTAATAAAGCAACACCTGAACCCTGGTGCAGTAACCCTGGTAAAAAAAATAAGCACAGAAACTCACTTCTCAGGATGACGAATCCAAAATGTGGTCACTTCTTTTTGAAAATCATTCATTAACCGAATCTAAATAAAAGGGAACAACAACTGACATTTATTGTCAGTTTATAAAACCACGATTTTATTCTACCTGTTTGAGAAGTCGACTGATCTCCGGCCTGGTTATGTCAATGCCATCTGAGTGAAGAGGAACCTTCAGAGAACGAAAACTGGATTCTACGGTTTGCGCTGCAACAAGATCACATTTTTTACCTGTTCTAAAATTCTAAGAATTATTGTGAATAAAACTGAAACTGGCAGAATGAACACAATACATCACAGTCCTTGCATATTGTATTTTACCTAAGCTAGTGTAGATCTCTCTAGTGATGTTCAATGGTGATGAGGAAAAGCTTTTGGCAAAAAATTGCAATACATGATCCTTTGAAAACATACATAACCAGTGTTACTACAGTGAAACTTGAGTAGTGTGAACGTCTTAGCTCGTGAACAGTGCAGATTATAGACTCACACTGAGGTCTGGCTCGGTCAGGGCTGTACACAGGTTCCTGTGCAAACTGCTCCAGCTCTCACAGCTCAGGACGTCTGATGGTGGAGCAGAGCAAAGAGACAGAAGAGCCTCCCATCGTACCTGAGAGAAGAAACACACTTAGAACACTGGATTTGTGCTTGATGTATTACAAGTGAGGACACTACAGTAAATAAACTTGAACCTCTTTGGGTTTGCTTGAATCAAGGTTTTCAGTCAGTGCTTGCAGCTGCTCTTGTCTGATGAATGCATAACTCTGAAACAAGTAAAGCAAAATCTGTTAAGAAATGCATGCACTGCAGTGCCCAGTGCCCCTGACAGGGTGCCCCAGCTGAATTGAAGGATAGATCAAATGCAGAGGACACATTTCCCAATAGAGACAATAAAGTGTACCTAAACCAATGCATACATTTTACATAGTTCAAGACTGAAGCTACACCTGTCAATAATTGATATTTAGACTTAGTGTTCAAAATAGAATATAAACACTTTTATTCAGGCTCAGTCGCCATTATTCTGACACATTATATAATAATATGTGACCTTTAGTTGCTTGAATAATTAACATCTGTGACACATTTTAGATACTGTGTGCGAAATACTAGGATGATATTGCTTTAGAGTTATTGTGAGCCATATAAAGTTGCATAAACTCAATATCATTGTTCCTCAGGATTTTTGATTATACAGCAATATGTTGTGCTCCTATTTAAAATCTAATTAGCCTATTAAGATTTAGTAAGGTCCAAGAGTGCAGCAGACGTTATGAAATACACTTTTTATGACATTATATTAGTCTTGATAATAATAAAATAATAAATTAGAATGATTGACTGGCTCTTCAGTTATATATGGTCTGACCTGGTTGAAGGAGGAGTCACTGTCGGAGCAGTCGTTGTACTGAGTGTTGGACTGACTGTGCTGATCCTCTCTGTGCATCTCCTCTTTCCTTAGCTGGTCTTCTTCAAATTTACTTATTAAAGACTCCACCACAAGAACCATGGTGTTCTTCAAACCTTGCATCATTTGCTGGTACCTGAAGAAAGACATTTGATATGCAATAGTATTCTAAACTGGTTTCTTTCTCTTAAAATACTAAAATCCAACAAGAAAGAGATTTCAAAATCAATTAACAAATATGCTAATGAATAAGTGCATGCTTCTACCCTTCCATTGTTGTCATAGATAAGTCATTCAACGTCACCTGCTGACAAAATCAACTTTACTTAAAACTATCATTTGTAACTAGATTGGCCTGTTGCTCCTTTGGCTTCAGTCTTTCAGATTATGGCATAAAATGTATCTATCTCATCTCATTTTCTAACTACAATCCACCTGGTACCAGTTTAAACGCTTTTATATCCATACAGCAATCAAATAAATGCAGCTTTAGATACAGACTTACTCTGCGGACTCTCTGGTATTTCGAGTGACAGAGTGTATCACCGTGTCATGGCCTGATCCTACAGCATGTTGTCCATCTCCTTTGGTTAAGTTCTTGATTTCTTTCTCCACCACCGTCCCCAATGAAGTCTCCATATACTGCCGTAGGTACTTCACAAATTCATAACTAGCAAAATACACACACATGGATAAATTTATGCATAATGTAAAATGTGAAGTATATAAAAGGTGAATGCTATACTTGTGGAAGTTTTTATCAGTCTCCTCCAGATGAAGAAGGACCTCCTCAGCACATTCAGTTGATGGAGCATTGGAAATCCGGTCATTGATGCTCTGGAGGAGCTGCTTGAGGAGAGACTGCAGCTCTAGCTCATCTTCAGGTGTCAGCTGAGACATCTCTACAACAAACTCTTAAAATACAAGATATGTGCCACATCAAAAAGTGCTTCTTCTAAGTGACTTACTTACTATTAGATGTTGATTGACTGTTAGTGTTTCTTTGTTTATTAA
Organism: Scartelaos histophorus; assembly: GCA_000787155.1. Classification (NCBI taxonomy): domain Eukaryota; kingdom Metazoa; phylum Chordata; class Actinopteri; order Gobiiformes; family Gobiidae; genus Scartelaos; species Scartelaos histophorus. The sequence continues at coordinate 4,932 of JACN01059422.1, read as the reverse complement.
TCTATACCTATGGTTAATTTGGTTTGGAAATACGAAACAGATAGGACAATTTAGCTGAACAATTGTAGGAAATGTGATATTTAGCGTTTGTTGTTAAAGAGTCTTAACATCTTACAAATGAGTAATACAGAGAGTAAATTACCAAATAGCTTTACAACTGTTTGTAAAATGTTAACTGCAGTATAAATTATACACATGTATGAGTGTAATTTATATTGCAGTTATCAATTATGTAACAGTAACAAGTTATATAATTAATAACTGGTTACTGTGCAATGTTTAACAAACACCTGTCATTACAATATAGCCAGTGTAGCTTCCTGGCGCTAAATGCTAACGTGCTGCATGAACACAACAGATTTTAATACCGGTGAACGTTACACTGACGCACCGAATGCGCAGATCTTAAACCATAAACTCGGTGTATCCGCGCCGTTCAGGTCCCATCACAAACAGGTTTATCTCTTATATATAATTTTGACAGAGCATCAGTTCGATAGCAGCGTCTCTATGGAAACGTGAACCGCAGAGGATTCTGGGTTGTACTGCAGCTTTCAGAGGCAGTCAGAAATAATACACTCTCAATAAAATCATGCGGAAAAAGTGCTAAAATGTGGTGGAGTAGTTTGGAATTTAAAGTAATAGAGTTAATCTACCATTTGATACGCATTTGAAACACATGGCCAATATTTTAGCACAGAAACGCCTTACATGTTCAGTTGTGAAAATATGTATTGCTCATGCGACGAGAACATAAATACACTTTTAACTAAAACAATTTAGTAAAAACAAAATAAACAATAGAAAATAAAGTAATTTAATAAAGGCACAGAGCAAATTAAATTCAACCTCAAAAAGTTGCAATGCCTAATTATTGTGAGAAAATTTGGTTTTTCCTTGTGTTTGTGAATCCACCGCCTTGACGGCCGTGGTCACGTGACGCTCAATGTTTTGGTTCCTCTTCCTTATCGCCTCATGAATCGAAGAGGCGCTTTTCTGCTTAAAAACAAACTTCTTCCTGCAAAACAATTAGTACATTCCTGTAAATTGTATTGACTATGATTTGAAAGCATTGTTACAGGAGGATCTTGACTGGAATAATCATGGCTGCAGTGGACAGCTTCCATTTCTTGTACAAAGAAATTGCTCGTTCTTGTAGTTTTTATTATGACACCTTGGCTTTGGTGGGTGCTGTGTACACGGCCAGCAAGGCGGTCATACTGCTGAGAAACTGCTGCTCGCTCGTCAGAGTGCACTTTCTACCCAGGATTTTCCCCAACAAAAAGCTAAACCACAGATTTGGGGATTGGGCTGTTATTTATGGTAAGGATGAATGCTTCAAGTTCTCCAGCTATTAACGCTTATTGTGTGGTATTATGTAGTCTTGTGTAGGCAGCATTAGCCTATTGGCATAAACAAACAACTATGCGTTAGTGATTTGTATTAGATCTTTCAATAAGGTATGAAACTACATCTGACTATAGATTACTATATTATAGATAATAACAAGTATTACAACCAGTAAGGAAAAACAAAATTTTAAAATGGTTATATTTAAATGTGTTCTAAATCTTTTTTTTAATCTATTTCAGACAGCTCAGCGCCTGTGGCTTTAGCTTACTCCGAGGAGCTCGCCCGTCAGGGGGTCAGTATCATCTTTGTCACTGTGGACCCCAATGCTGTTAGAGACATGGCCTCATTCCTGCCTCAAGCCTATGGAGTGGAAGCTGTTGTCATCCTCGCTGACTTTTCCCAAGACCAGTCTGCTCTCAAACTCATCCAAGAGGTCATTAGGGGCAAAGATATTGGTTTTCTGGTGAACTGTGTGGAAGAGGCATTGACCCTGCCCCAAAACCTGATGGAAGTGAATGAGGAGAGCCTGATCGGAGCAGTGAATAAGAATATTGCAGTAATGACATTGATGACTCGCTTAGTGCTGCCTGGGATGCTGCAGCGGAGCAGAGGAGCTGTGGTCAATATAGCAACAGGAGCTTGCAGTAAACCTCTGCCTGGGAGAGTCATGCTCACTGCGTCTACGGTGAGATAGCGGCTCAGTGCTCAAGTTTTGTAGTTTTTCTTTGAAAAGACTGTTAACTTTTAGTTAAGCAATTGAAAATCTCTTGGTAGTGGAAGGAGTGTGAAGGAGTGTAAACTTTACAAGTTTACATTGAGTAGTTTTGTCAGAAAAAAGCTAGAAAGTAAAAGCTACAAATTTGTTGGAAAAATGACAGTGTTGAAATAGTGATAGTATTTAATAAATAATATATTATGTAATATGTTACATGCTATTATTATCCAAGGGTTATTTGGACCATTTCTCTCAAGCTCTGCATCTTGAGTACAGCAGGAAAGGAATATTTGTCCAGAGTCTGACACCTTTCCAGGTGAGTTGACTTTGAATAAATTTACATTTTTAGGTTAACTAGCTATTTATGATATATACATGTTATAAAATGTTATAATATGCTATTGTTTTCAGATTGCTTCAACCAGACAAAATGTAAAAGAGAGTCTGTTCATACCAAAACCACAAGTTTATGCCCAGCACGCCATTTCCACACTGGGTGTGTCCAACTGGACAACTGGCTACTGGCCCCATACACTGCAGGTTTTAAGCATTACAATTACAACACACTTTAAATAGAATACTGTATTTGTAGTTTACTAAGTTGTTACTTCTTCTTTTCTTTCAGTTTGGACTGATCAGGTGTATCCCAGACTGGATATGGGTACTTGGATCACGGCTGTTCATGAGTTAATGAGAAGATCAGAGGACAACGCACTGACTTGTTCTGATGCACTATAAATTAATTATTATGTATTAATAAGATTTCTTTTTTTTTGACATGGATTTTAGGGTTTGTTCTTTCAAGGGTTATGCTATTTTCTGATAGATCTGTTATAATGTTGTTTCCTCATCAAAAATAGTGTTTGCTTCATTCAAGCATATTTAAAACACAAATTATACTAAAAATACTAGGTTCCACCTTGTGATGTCATGTGGTAATGCAGGAACAGCTCCACTGTGTATTTAAACTCCACACACATTCACTAAAATCATTTGCATAATTTCAGCTCTGGAACTCCCAATCTCTACTAAACAAAAGGTAAAAGGTACCTGTTCACTTCAAAACTACCAATTCATGACATCACAACGTGGAACAGAGCATTCTGAGTTTGCACACAAACAAATAATAAAAGATTACACAAACATATGTGAATGACCACAACTCTAGGTATGTTTTTGATGAGGTAACATTTAATGGCTCATCAGAGTCAATTTTGCATAATATAGGACCATTATATTTTCTGTACTTCATAGAAAACATTGCTAATTTCATTTGTAAGAACCTGATTTAATTTAAGTTTTAAGACCATAAATCGGATAAGACACATCATTGTATAATAATAATAAAGATATTTAAAATAAAATATCTTATTTTTGAGATGTCAGGAAGTGTATTTTGCATAAAAGAGACAGATGAAAAACTTTCTTCAGCACAAGAACCACGACTGTTTATTTTGGCTTATGTTTGTCCACCCATGATATCAAAGGTTGAGTTGGACTTGTGCGGTGAAGGCCACTGTGTCTGTTCCTTTTAAACCCAAAGCAGTGTAAATGATTGATGTCCTGACCAGACTCACGTTCTGCAGGAGGGTGAGCCGGACTGTGGCCCTGACCTCTCCAGGTCACAGGCTGTTTGGAAAGGCACAAGAATGTGATGTGTGAGGACGGACTTCCATAAAACCAAATTCACCTGCAGAGGGAGAATTTTCTATTAAAACACATAGTTTGGTGTGAACTGTTTGACAAATGTCGTCTAAAATAGAAATACAAGAATAATTGTTTATTGTAATTTTCTATGAGAACTAAAGTCTTAGCAAAAGTTGAAATGTAAAATAAAATAAAAAATAAAATAGCCATTATTGCATTAATTAGTCCACATTAGAATGTAATTTATTAAAAATAAAGCCATGGCAATTATTAGATCTGAAATGTGTTTTTTACACCTGGGGCTTTTTCTTTGAGCGGTCTACAGCCAATCTTCTGTCAGCCGAAGAACGTGCATCTGGAGCAAGGGTCAGACCATTTTTAAATGGAAATAGCCCTGATTCAAAGTCTTTCTTATGTTCATGAAATTCAGAAATTAGAAAAAACATTTTACTGGATTTTAACAACAAAAAGATCATGATAATGTATTATATTATAATAATTGTTTTATGATAATTTGCTATACTGACCAGCTTTACAAACTACCCCCACACAGGAGGCAAAGCACTGAAACATCCATTTACATCATTTACACATTTACACTTTTGTGTCTTTATTTATTTTATTTTATTTACTTTATTTATTTTTTAAAGAGATTTGGTCAGCTTAATGTAGATAAATGTGTTTTACTCTATAATGTACGGCCCATTTATAGTTGCCAGTTAGAACAAGAAGTGCAGATGTTTCTATTGGAACAGTGTCCTTCAACAGACGTGACGTTACAGAAACAATGAGCAGTCGGGAGCTGCTTGTGCCGTTGCTGTGTGGATCCTCCCAAGACTCTTCATTCTTACAACATTCACTGGTGAGTGACTTTTAAATTAAATAATATGTCTGAGTTCCCTATGTAACTTTTCTGCTGGAGGGTCTGCACCTGCTTGTCTCCAGATACTCCCTGACAAAAGTCTTGTCACTTATCCATTTTGTTGAAACAAAAGCTTATAAACTGACTTTAAATGAATCGATTGGTTTTAGAAATATCTCATATGAAGCTAAATCCCTCCCAAATTATGCTCATTATACTAAAATAAATTTGCTTCACTGGAGAAAGATTGATCATTTAATGAAGGCAGAAAGGTCAGATTTTGGCAAGACAAAAGTCTTGTCGCCTACAAAAAACTGTTACTTTACTTAAATTTACTTCAAATACAAAAATATGT